>VWZT01011600.1:524701-567496 GCA_013397055.1 Pachycephala philippinensis
TCATGGTTTTTTTTTTTTTTTTTTTTTTTTTACAGAAGGTTTCATTCTATAGCAAAATGATGGCACATATTGGTGTCCAAAGCAGTTTCTTCTTCCAAGTCTGTTCACAGTGGCTGTGAATGTGTCATCAATGTAACCACAAGCAGGAGCGGACTGGGTTTATTGGCCTTTTCCACCAGGGTCAGTGTTTGGTTTCTTTGGTACCCATGACACGTGACAGGGATGTCAGCAAAACAAAGTCAGTGGGCAAGCTTCTCTTGAACAGAGTATGGCACACAAAGCTTGCCACCACCACTTGGCATTATTTTTGGCAGGGGGCAGGTATCAAGTGCTCTAAATGGGTCTCTGGGCAACTTAGAACAGCTCTGCAGAAGGAAATGCTTCTTTGGAGGGTTTGAAAAATCATGGTGAATGTTGCCTTTTTCTGCCAAACTCCAGCAGGCTTTTCATGGATTTGCTGGGTGATCCGTGCGGAATCTGCTCTGTCCTCTTGTGCCTTCAGGTGACTGCCCCTGTTGTGCTTGTTTTGGGGTAAAAGAAACATTGCACTCTCATCTTGTTTCCTGAGGGTTTCCTACAGATACCACAACTGAAGGTAAAACACTTGCCCAGCATCAACTACCACACAGGAATAAACCCTGAGGAGCCCCTTGCTCCCAAGAGAGCTGCAGCTGTTGTGCAGGAGCACACCCAGGAGAAGCAGAGCCTCCTGAGTAGGAGGTGAGGCAGACAAAATTGTGACCTCCAGGGGCTGTGTTCCAGCGCCACTGGTCATGCACATGGTGAGTTTGCTTATGGAGCAACCTCTTTCCCTCCTCCTCCCAGTTTTCTTTCACAAATGACAGTACAAGAGGTACCATCATTAGGAGCATGCAGACTTCATGCATGGAAATACGATACACTGGGGCTCTTAGAGAGTTATCCTGCTGGAGTCAGCAAGACACAAAGTCCAATTACTGCTGCTTTTACCATTGTGGGACTGACATTCCTCATAAAGTTATTAGCAGCTAGTTCAAGATTTGTAAAAGCCCTTAAAAATTAAATCTGGGGCCTAAATGTCTCAGCTATAGTGCTTCAGTTTGCAATTCTACTTGGTGAATGTATAACAGAAGATAATTTCCAGAAGTATAACACAACTAGTGGTAATAAGTAATAGAACTGTACACTGTTCTTGCTCCTATAATTCCTCAGCTGTTGGCTTGCAACGCAGAGGGAGAGAAATGAAAGATAATTAACAAAGTATAGTGTGTAGTGGTCTAATCAGTGAGTTGGACACCTCAGCCTGAGCTGAATGCTAAATAGTGTTGCAGTCTGTAATGTCATTGGATTCATGACCAGTTTTTAGAGGCAAGAGCACCAACTAGATTATGACAGGATATAATACTTTACAGAGTGAAAAAGCTTTACAGAGTGAAAAAGCATCCTTTTACCTGTCCTTGTGGCAACATATGGATAACAATTGTGTTTTTTATCTTCTCCTATAATTCGTTGGATTTAAAATCATGTACAGGTCTCCTGATTACCAGGGACACACAAAAAGCCAGCCCCACCCTGCACAGAACCTATTTATCTCTGAATGCATATTCTTGGCTTCTAACACTGCTAACAGTACATTGAAGGGAAAATTTGCCCTGATGCCTCACCCATCTCCCTGCATAAAACTCTATCTTGAAGCCCCCTCTAATATCTAGGTATTTTTGATAAACAAAATATAACAAAGCCGTAAACTCTCCAAAGGGAGCCATGTAAGTATTTGATGCAGTTTTATGCTCTTGAAGTCTCCGACATAAAGACAAAGTGCAGCAAATTACCAAATGGCGACATCAGCTGAGCTACGGTAATTGCAGAGAGACATTCCAGTTAAGTTGCTCTGACGTGCATTTGGAGTAGGCAAAGAACTTAAAGGCCAGTGTACAGAAATTTTTGGAACTACCACAACTCCATTGTGAATCTGAGTAGGAAGTGAAAACCCTTTTAAATACCAGTCTTGGGAGACACACATTGGTATTGCAGTGCGTGCTGTGTAAGGCATGATATTCTCAACTGGAACAGGACAAGAAAGACCTCCATGGTCTTTGACAAACACCCAAGTGCCTGGATTTTTTTCTCACGCCTGATAATGCCTGTTAAATCTTAATTAAAGGTTGCATGAACAGGTTCATCTAATGGCTGTGCCTGTGCAGCAGATAGGAGTGTGTCCTGCTTTTTGCTCCAGTGCATTCCCTCTTGCCTGGTTTCTTTGGGGAGGGCCGTTCTCCACACAGGAACAGATCTGCCAGTATGACCATGAACCGCCTGTATTTTAGCCCTTCATGGAAATAAGATAAAGGAAAACCGGGTGTTCATCTCAGAACGGCACATTAAACATCTCAATGAAATTATTGACATGATTTCAAGAATCATGAAGATGAATTCAGCAGTTTTCCAGTTACTGAGAATACAGCTCCAACATCGAAAGTGCATGAGAAGGACTCTGGCACCGTACCAGCATCCATCCACCACGATCCAGTGGAGTCAGTTTGGTCTTCACATTCATTCAGTGTTGAACATTCTTCTAAATTAATTGACAAAGGGTGGAAATTATAGCAGCAGTTTTAAAAAAAACGTTTATCTGTTTCTTGACATCAGGACAAGATCCTATGGCCTCACAAATCCTTGTGAAGCCTCCGGATGTTAGTGGTTTTTACTCATGCTCTCTGTGCACTGAATTAAAGTCAGTTGTCTAAAAGAAAAGTAGCAAAATAGAGACCAAACTCTGACTTTGGCTGAAAGTTGTAATGGGCTGCCTTTGCAGCAGGAGTGTCTCTGTAGCTCCTTTCACCAGTCAGTTGGGTTTTCTCAGTGTTAGGTGACGTGGCCAGCTCGGAAGCTGCTGGGTCAACATTAACTGTAAGTTACACAGAAACAAAGACAATTGCCAAGGACTCAAAAACAATTTACCATAGTCAGGCAAAAGGATTTAAGTTTTTTTTTTTTTTTACAAAGCAAACAGTCAAATGTTTGGCTGCTTGACCTCCTGCTGAGAAAGTTCTCTGACTTGAGTGAAGGGCCATTCACAGCATTTTGGTCAGACTGAAAACCAGCTGTACCTGCTGAATAAAATAGGAAAAAACCCAACAATGTGTTGCAGGATGGACTTCCTCCCTATCAGGAGCTAATTACTCCTTCAAAGGAGGAAAGGCTTAGCTCAAGGTTTTTGTAAAGAACTGGAAAAGCAGGGATGGGATCAGGACTGAACTGGCAGTATACAGTGGGCAGGCTGGCTTAGAAGAGTATGTGGATCCACCTTTTGAATGGAAAACATTTGCCACGTGTAGAATGGGCACTATTTTAGCCCTTCAGATCTGATTAAGAAAATGGGGTTTCCTATCTCCAGTGGTTGCTGGTACAATAGAATATTTTACTTTAATCGCATCACTGTAAGAGCAGACCCAAACTCATCTAGTCAAATGGAGCTTTTTAAAGGGATAATAGAACTTGCAATACTGCCATTTAGAATCTTTTAATATGCAACTACTTTAAAGAATGGCGTGCTCTAATGTTTTCAAGAAATTTTTTGATGAAATGTTTTTATTAGTTGGTCAACTCACTGACCCCTGTGCTCATTGCTGCAGAAATTCACTGATTCTGACATTTTCATCAAGAAAGGAACTCAGGGCGTTCTCACCCAGAGCAGTCAATAACACAGCACCTTATTTAGGGTAAAACCAAAAGTCAGCTTTAGTTGTAACCAGCACAACATCTATGAATACACGGGGACTTTAAACCTGGAGCCTCACTATCTGAGATGAATGCCTCAGTCTTGGGAATGTCATGGAAGGAGACCGTCTCTTATCAGAAGTGAAAAATTTTGATCTGACACAGAGCAGGAGAAAAGTGCAGATTTTTGAGATTCGTTGTGGGAGAGGTAAAACACTTATTGACCAGGTGTGCTGAGAGCTGGAAGACGGAGCTGATTGCAGCAGGGCCTCAAACGACAGGTGATCATCATCATGGTTTAAAAATCCTGGTCTTGTAAATGGAGTCCGGGAGTTACACACTTGCTCGGGCCCTAAATGTAGAACTGATCCACATTGCAAACAAACAGGGAGTAATGAATTGCATCTAACATTTTTGTAGCAACAAGGTCAAGAAAAGGAGCAGAAAGACCATTAGTAGGATACAGAACAGAGAGAAAAGGAAAGATTGGAAATGAAAAGAAATTGTGTTATCTGCCTTGCACTGTCAGATCAAGATTTAGCACACCCTTCTCCTCCTATTCCTCCTCCCAGCCCTATCAATGGAATTTCTCCATGAACTGGACCCTTATGAAGGATGGCTGGGAAATATAAGCCTGTTGCTTTGGTATTTCTAGTAGCTCTGCACACAAAGAGCATAAATTCCCCCCCCCATGATGCTTTACTTTGTCAGAAGACCATCACAACTATTCCTGGCCATTCAAAAACACAGTTCAGTCACAATAGAATATGCCCAATGTATCAAAGAGAGGCATAGAAGCAAAAAAATATAAATATTTAAACTGAGTACAACAATCTTTCTGGGGTTTTTTCACCTTGTTTGTTCTACTCCCACCACTGAGTCAAACTCTCTGAAAACCAGCTGTCCTTTGCCATGTGTGATAGAGCACTACGTGCTGATGATGGTTAATGAGGAAATGTAACACTTTAAGGGGCAATACATTACGTTATTACATTTAAAAGCACCATGAGGGTTCTGACATGCTGTTTTTCACAGAGGAGATGAGGCAAATGATCGGAGAGTGAGGTGCTATGGTTATTTGAGAGTGCACTGTTCCTCATAGGCTGTGCAATTATTGTAATTCAGACTCCTTATTTCCAGTCAAGGTCTGTGAGTCAACCAAGCAAGGAGGTTTTCTGACCATTACATGTAGGCTTCATGCTCAAGGTCAGTTGCTGGCCTAGAATGTAACATGGCACTTATGGACATGGTTTAGTGTTGGACTTGGCAGTGATGGGTTAATGGTTGGACTCAATGATTTTAGAGGTTTTTCCCAACCTAAATGACTCCACGACTCTATGTGCCCATACCCACAGCATTCTTGTGTTGAAATAAAATTATCTGATTCTATAAGGGAAGTTCAGAGGCATCCAGTGCACACGCCTGCTCATGGTGGCAGGGAGAGGAGAGGAAAGGGGAGGGTATTGCTTTTAAACCATCCTTACTTTCCTCTGCTGACCCTGTAGAAATGAATTGATGTTTAATCCACATGTGGACAAGACGTCAGGTGGGTGAAGGCTGCTCAGAATACATGTGCTTTGCCCTTGCAAATTCATGGACCTTTTGTAACCCTTTTACATCTGCCTGGATGAGATTAACATCATCAACCCTTCTAGAGAAAATGCTGTAATCAATAAATAAGATGGGCAGGTGGCAGAAGGGAGTAGGGTTGTGGAAATCTTAATGCACATTGCCATGTATCTTCACATCTCTCATAAGCATCAGGTACTTCATGTCTGAACTAGAATGCCTCATGGCAGCTCACAAGAACTCTACCTATTTGTCATCCAGAAATATTCCAAGGAAATACTGAATCCAGGCTGCTTTTTCTCTGCTCCACACTGTGACAAACAGAACATGAAAGCCAAACTCCATCTCCTGTTGAAGATCACAGTGAGCAATACTGCAGATTCCATGGGCAACACAGGACTAACAAAACAGCCTACTCAGTTCAAATGCATTTCAGCTCAGCGCCCTTGCTTTCTTCTGAGCTGAGAAAATGATGCCACTGGTGTCAGTGCTGCTTTGTCGTACCAGTTGTGTGTGGTACCTACAATGAATGTTTGGGCTTTTTCATCCCAGTTTTCAAGACACAGGAAATAAAACAACAAAACTCTGACAGCTTCTGTTGCAAGGAGAACTGTTTTGCTTAACATGAACGTTACCAGTGAGCTACGTAACAGACCTTGAAAGATTGAGCTTACAAAGCATTTTAAGCCAGTTTTTGCAAGCACGGTTATGTAAACCACTGAAAAGGGATTTGAACTGGTAATGCTGAGAATTGTTTAACTTCAGCAGTGCTAGCAGGGACGTGATATGGCTGGACAGAGACAGGGAGAAATGGATGAATGGGATATTCCTTGGCTATTCTGGCCAAGCGGATGCATGACTGCAGCAGCTAATGTTCATATCCAAGCAGGATAATTTCCATATTTGTAGGACGAAGCCAGAAACTGTGGATTTTATTACCCATGACTCTTTCAAGCCAGACATTAAACACTCTGCTCTTGTTTGGATTGTATGAACGCTGATCCTCCCTTAGCACTTGCCCTGTAAGTAAAACCTTTATTCATCTGTCTTGAGCTAAAGTCTCCTCACTGTTGGATTGCATAGTGAATATTTAGCACTTGCACTCTGCACTGCGACTACATCATACAATGAGATGTGATTACAGAGTCTTTGAGAGGAAAAATATTATATCAATACATTGTCATGAAATATGGATTGAAAATACATTATCATTTTAGATATAAAAGTTTTGAGAGCAAGAATGGTAATTTACTGCACATTTCCATATTTCGTAAGACAGTGGGACCCTGACCCAGCCTCTGGCTCTCTAGGAGCATCATAACGCAAACAATAGTAGCAAATCTAATGGAAAAGTTTTTGTGTTATTAGCACTGCTCCCAGAGGTATAGTGTGACATTATGTTGCTGCATAAAACCATGGAGCCCTGGATGATTGGACTAACTTCTACAATCAGGGCACTGCTTTACAGGGAACTAAAATCCACTTTCAACTCTCTATAAAATTTCCCATAAGACCTGTCATGAAGTCTCCTATATATCAGCTGAGGTTTCAGTAGGACTCAAAAATCTGTGCTCTGCTATAAAATGGCTATTGTACATTAAGCCACTGACATTTTCATATCTGTTGTACACCATCACATCTATTGCACTTTACAATTAGACTTCTGTAGTCAGGCTTGCTCTGAATCTGTTTCCAGGATGATGTGATCCTCAGTGTTTAGCTACTTTAGCCTGTTTCCCTTTATTCATAGAACTCAATTAGCTTCTCTGGAGTAATACTGGATTTACACAGCCTGGGTGTGAGAGTAAAGCAAAAGTTCTGCTCTTTTGAGGAAAATGGTGAGGAAGGCAATTCTTTTCAGCCCAGTGAAAAGACCTCATGAAATTGATTTCTGCACAACCACTCAATTCACTGGATAGAGAAAGCATGAAGGAACATGTGGGTGGATGGCTGGAGCTACCCCTCTTCTCTTCTGATAAAACATTGTCCCTGTGTAAGTCATTAAATCTTTTAATCTGCTCTCAACAATTTTTTCTCCTTTTTTTTCCAGGGGTCATTTAGTATAGCTCTGCTGCTATGATTAGACACCTGCTTTTTCCCCCAAGAACTGTCTTGCTGTGGAGCAAGAGATAGAAAGCTTTAAGCATGGCTCAGCTAACCCTTGTTACCCTTTCTGTTTCAGCATTGCTTTAGAGACATGAAATAGAGGAGGGCAGGGGTTAAAATTGAGCTCTGTCATGGCAAAGGATTATGAATAATTTTTACTGTACCCTGAAACGAGGAGAGAAAAGAGAGGGTAACAGGGGGAAAGCTGTTATTAAAGCCAACTGCCAGCTTAATCAAGCAAGCTTCAGAATAAAACGAGGTGATGGCTCAAGCCAAAGAAGCTACCATGAATAAGCCAGCCAAGGCGAAGTGGTCAGTTTTTCTGCACGTGCAGGATGTATTGGCAGCCTCTGCTTCGCTTAGACAGGATGACAGAACAGGAGAACATCAGCAACAGCTGTTCCGGCTGCTGCTTCAATATTGCCTGGCTGCCATCAAATTGCCATTAATTCCCTTCAGATGTACGGGGTTTGCCTCACTGCTTTTCAAAAGCTGCATGCTGCATGGCACGAGCCTATCGCTCTTCCATCACATGTTTGATAATTGCACTGAGCTAGAGATTGGCAGTGACAGGCATTAATGGGGGCATTACCAGCATTATTAATGTGTGTTCACTTCTCTGCTTCCCCTGCCTGCTCAGCTTGCAAAGCTGTTCAATTGCTGACAGTGAAATGACCTGATGCAAAACGACACAAGAAAGAGAAAACATAGTTACAGCACTTCCTAAGCGTAAATCATCTTGCATAACACCAAACTCTATTGCCAAGTGTTACATCCTCTCTATGTACATCAAGGAAGGCAATATTCAGTACCCTGCATATGGAAACAAACATACTTTATGTATGTTATTCTCCTCTTTTGGGTGCAGTACTTGGCAGTTGCACAGGACAACACTGAGTTGTGATATGGTGGTTTCCAAGATGGCAAAGTGCTCAGTCTGGGGACACCTCTGCATCCATTCCTATTCTTACTCACGGTCAGGAGCCTGTTTAAACTGACTAGGGCAAGTTCATCCCAGGAGTGTTGCCTATCAGACCACAGAGTGACACCAGGGGTGGATGTGCCACATTTTCCTTGTTGTTACTATCAACACAGCTCAGTGACCAGCTGGAGTTCTTCACACCTGCGTGGCGCTGCAGAGCTTCCTGACTTAGAAAACTCCTCTCTGTGAGGGCATATCACACCTTTCAAGTAAAAGGATGACGTTTTGGTTTGATTTGTTTTATTAACCGCGGAGCTTTACGTTCACATAATGAGTCGGAGCTCATCCTGAAAAAGACTAAACTATATTTAGGAATAGCCCTGTGCAGGCAGTGTTGCTAATGCTGCCGCAGTGAGTACATGCTGGTTTTTAGTTCCTGCCTGTGGTGGATGAACAGCTTCTAGTTCCTGCCTGTGGTGGATGAACAGCTTTTACATTCTTATGGTAACAACAGCTACCGGGAACAGGGTTTGTTTTGCAGCTGCCATGAATGAGCATGCATGCTGCCAACAGCACTGATTCCTGGGAACAAAGTCTGCCTGGCTTTGTTTCCAAATATTAACCTCCTACAGTAAGTGCCAACATACTTCACCTATTTTAACACAGATGAGACCTCTGCAGAGGGACCTGGGAAAGAGGGTCTGGAGAGGAGGAGGGTTTGCCAAAAGAAGAGTAACTATCCTCCTGGAATTCTTCTTGTCTGGGAACAAAGGGACAGAAACACTCTGAAATGTGTAAACCCAGCCTTCAGTGTCTCAAGGAAATGCCTCATCTTGGCAACTTTCCCTTTCTCTCCAATATTTATTTCCTAGCCTCATAGTTTACCATGTGAAATACTGGTACTGAGTCAGTCTTGCAAACAAACATGTCCTCTGCTGTAGGGAGTAACAAAGCTTTGCCCAACTTCTCTGAACAGATTTGAAAGATAAAAAGCCCAGTTTTATGCAAGCAGAGTCTCTGCCAAGGCAAAGGCCATAATCAGAATACTGGCAGAGGAGTGGGGAACAGACACCCCTCCTCACACCTGCACTGAGCCCACAAAACTTATGGCAGGGGATAAATTAGGGGCAAGAGATGTTCACCTGACTGAAGGGATATGGGTGTGCACCCAGGATATGTCTCAGCCATGACCCAGTGCAGCATCTCAGGGAGATGCTGCTCTGCATCTGTCCCTACTACTCATCTGCTTTGGCTGTCAGGGGACCAAAACTTAGTGTGAGGGCCAGCAAGGAGACTGCACTGAGTTTCAGAGGGATTCATCCACCCTGTTCTGCATGACAATGATCCTGGGTGAGCCAGCAGCATGCTTGCTAACCTGGCTGAATGTCCTTGTTGGCTGAGAAAGCTGGAAAAGCTGTTGCCAGTGAGGCAGGGGACTGGAAGAAACTGTAAAATACAAGCTGAAGGCAACTGAAGACTGCTGTGAGAAATTTCAGCTCCCCCCAAGTCTGGGACCTTAGTGCAATGCTAAGCAAGTCCCTTCAACCAGACTTCTCACACATGGTTGCCAGCTGGCATAGTGACTAATAATTTTTTTGTTGTTGTTTAGGTTTAACATCTGCTTAATGGTTTTTAAAATAATTTTAAAGCAAGATTACAGGTCAAAATTAAAAATTGCCTTTTAATATACTAAAATAACAAGATGATTTTTACATTCAAAGCAACAACACAGCAAACACTATGCAACAAACATTGCTGTTTCAAATCTGCATTTTTCACAGGGAAAAATGGAGTACATGCCCTCCTTCATGCCCCCAAACCCCTATTCTGACACGGTTAGGGATTGTTTACTTTCCATTTTCTGATTTCTGCCTAAAAGCTCTTCAGTCTGACTGGCAGAAGTGCTGAACACTTAAAGCTGCAATTGTACTACATGGGAAACCTGCTTTCACCTCCATCTCTTTTTGCCTCATATTTCTTGTATGTACAAAAGTGCTGAATTGCTTTTCATTTGTAAGAGTTATTGTGAGAGGCTATTGCTAAACACCTGTGAAGAACTCACTGCTGACTGTAAATTTCACAGGAGGGCTCATGAAGCTATGAGTGATCCTTACCTGTGGGCAGTAAATAAGATGTGGGACTGCACAGGATGAACACAGAGGCAGGAATGTGCTGCACAGCTTCTCCCTAAGCAAACATCTTCTGTTATGTCCAGGGGCTGAGGCAGGGAGAGCACAACACAGATTGTGTGGCACTGGGAAGCTATGGACCACCATGGAATCTAGACTCTGAATGGGATGAACTGAAGGTGTGTGGATGATTTTAATCCACGCATTTCCTAATACAAGTGCATGAATTTGCAGCCTTGAAAACATATTTTAGTAGAAGGGGGTTGTGTGCACTAAACACAGTGCAGAGTAAGTGAAAATCCTTGCCTTTAACCAACTTTGTTAGCAGCTTTTGTCTTCTAAACAAGAATCTCCTTGCTGGGCCTTTTCCTAATATGGAAGCATTTCACATTTTTCCCTTTTTGACCAACTGAAGCAAAAAGCAAGGACAGGTCAACTTACAAAGCTCATTCTTATAAAGCTCATGGTTTTTAGGCAACAGTCATTTGGATGCATTTCAGATAAGCAGCCAGCCTTGTGCATGCTTATCCAGACCCAAACCTCTTACAGTGTTCTCTCCCTACTATTAATCTTATATCCTATTAGTAGGATTTCTTGTGACTTTTGTGGTGACTAGTGCTGTATTTTGGCTGGATGTGGGTGACCAGCTCTGGATGACCTAGGGATCAAAAGGTTAATGGAGAATTCCAAACACATAATTCATCTCAAACTTTATCTCCCCTAACAGGGCTTAATTATATAATTGATAGTAGATCTAGATTTGCATTAAATGACTTAGATAATAAGAAAACTTCTCTCAAGACATGGGGTACAACCTGAAACTCATGCATTCCAGGAATATTTCCTATTTAGAAGTACACTTGGGACAGTTCCTACCTAGAAGTATACTTGGGATGAGATGGTGAAAGACAGCCAGTAGCACTCAAAGAAACAAAAAATCTCCTTCAAAATACACGGTGTGGGACTGTTTCCTGCTTAGTGCAATGGCACCACCATTGCTACTCTGTGAATACAACAAAGCACAAGTTAATTCAAGTGCCTGTGGAGCGAAGGAGCCCCTCTCCCTTTGCCCGTGCTCCTGCCTTCTGTCACTCCTGCTTTAGTGAGCGCAGCAGTGAGGGACTGGTGGTAACATATCCTAGGTTTGGTATGTTCATCTCCTCTCCTCCTCCCACCTCATGTTCCCTCAGGCGACACTTGCTCGCTGAGGTCTGTCTAGCACCCAAGTGAAGTCAGGTCAGCCTGCCACAGCAGAACTGCTGATGCTGAAGAGAGGAGAGTGGGTGGTGAGGAGTGACATGTGATCAGCCCTGTACAGAAGGTGCTTCCTTCTTTTACTCTTCAAAATAAAGGTAGGGGGAGAAAGGGGGACGTGGTCCAAGTGGGGGTTATTTTAAAGAAATGAGTTCTGTAGTGCTCCAAAGTGAATGACTTTAGTGCAACACAGAGGGCTGAATGCTGAGCATAGTCAGAAAAGGACAAAGAGGACTGGGAGCCACTCTTTGATCCTGCTGTGGCTCCCACCAGATACAGTTCTCATCCACACTTATAAAGCAGGAACCAGGGAAAGTCATAAAGACTGTAATTCATATTGCTACGCATATTGCTTCCTTGAGGTGTTGGGTTATTTTGAGTATTTTTTAAATCAACTTCAAGACATCAAAAAAATTAACATTTCAAAAGTGTGTGTTGGCATGCCCAGTTACGTCCATAATTCATGAGGACTTTTAAGGCGTTCAAGAGGATCCAACAGTGCTGAAGTCATGGGACAAATCCCTAATCACTCTGACTTTATCCTCTTACACTTGGACCCAATCTGCTCAGTGTTAAAGCACCCAAGACGTGGTAACAGAAGAGAGAGCCCAAGGTCACTGCGCTGTGCAGTCTGGTCTTTATCACTGACTGACTTTTGAGAGAGATGAAACCTCCAAGGGTTGTATATCAGCAAAACTTGAACAAGTAATGCCAGCTTCCAGAATTTCATTAAATTTTCAGTAAGTTGGCTGCTTCCATGAACTAAGTTTTGCCCAGGTACCTCTGTGAGAGAAGCCCAGTGGATTGACCCCAGGTGGAGGATTTGACCCCTAGGTGTGCTGAAATGTACTGGCTTAGAAGTGCTGAGGGACTCTAATCTCCGTCTTGTGGCACAATATGTACATCAGTTCCTCTGAGTTATTTTTGGAGGGGAAATGCCCATACTTCAAAAACCCAAAACCGTACTAGATGAAAGCTAATTTAATCAAGTGCATTTATATAATTACTTTCATATGAACAACAATTGCTGAGATGAATTATAGAGATGGGGGGAAAATGAGTACTGTGAGATGACATAACATCAGTGCTCAGAAATTTGTAGTCAAGGGGGAAATATGCCAGATGTTCTGTAGTACTTAAAGCTAATGGGATGCCACATTAATCACTCTTTAAGGCATCCTTTCATGCTTACGTAGTGGAAATTGCTATCTTCCTTTTAAAAGTCACTTTTTTGATTTCATCACATTGAGTCTCAACTCAAGGTCATCGCATCGGTATCGTACCTTTGAGTGCATCAATAGCCCTTGACCAGACGGAGATTTTTATGCTGTAGGTATCTAAGAGGTTTCCTTGGGCATTTATTGCTAAGTCCTGCCAGAGGTACAGCATATATTATGGCTCCTAAATTGGACAGTTCAAAGACCTGCCAGGTATAGGAATTAGCTGCTTAGAGTTGCATGTTTAATTACACCCATTACACACTCCAATTACCTGAAACAGTTATAGCTGGTCCCAGGGAAACACTTAAGTGGTCCAACTAGGAGTTCACAAGACCTCCATTAATTGCTCTTTGTACCGAAATAAATTATCAACTTGCTACACCCACCCAGAAAAGAGAAACTGGGAATGACAACAATAATCTAAGTCCTACCCCATTTGGAGTTTGCCCTATAATATATTGCCAAAACAAGGAACAGAAAGTGAACCAGAGCCAGCAGACAGGGTGTTCGGTGTTTGGCTGAGCAACTTGGAGACACCAAGGAATCAAACATCCTAAGTAACAGCCAGTCCTATTATCCCAAGGTGTTAATCAGGAGTTGTCCATTCTCAAAGAAACACTCCCATGTGTGCAACACTTGGTTTTGAATTAACTATTCATCCACCTATTAATTTTCAGGACAATTCCATTAAAATTGCCAAAACTTTCAGGGAAAATGAAGGCTAAGATCCAAACACCAAAGGAGGCAAATACATCCAGAGAATGGAACTGTATGTGAAAAGCTATTAGGATTGGAAAAGGAGACATATGAGATCTGTCTGGCTGAGAATAATCCAGGAAAGTCCTGAGAACTGCTGAAGAATTTATCTCTGCAGACCAAGCTGGGGAAAAAAAAGCTGTAAATCTAATGCTTGCTAAGCTGTATCTGTTGAAGTGATGCCATGGTGTGCGCAGTGATTGAATTTTAGTACATTAGTATTACAGTCCAAGTTCTCTTCCACATTGACCAATTATTTTTACAAGTTTTAGTAGCTTAGCAAATTTTCTGAAAGGGGAAGAAGCTGTCCTAAGGAGATTTTAAAGCTCAAAAGCATTTCCTAGGTCTTCCCATTACCACTTGAAGTGCCAGCTATGCATCCTGACAGCAATTAGATCAGACCTAGCAGAAAAAGCAATTGAAGAACTAAATTAAAATCTTCACATAGCTGTATCCAGTGCACAGCACGCATGAGGCAGAGCTTGTACCAGCTACACACAGTCAAAAAAGAGATAACAGGATGCTCTTGCCAGCTATTTTATGTGAGGGGTTTTGAGAGCCCAATTGTTGTCATGAATGAAGGCACAGTATCCCCCAGAATGATTGCACTAGTCACAACACTGACCCAGTTGTACAGAAACATCATCTGGCAAGGATACCAGCAAGCATCTTCTGCTGCTTCCGCTGCTTGCCAGAAATAGTTGTTTGTCAATCAGGGAGAAGAAAAGGAATGAAGTGTGTGAAGGGAAGCGCAACAAAGTGGCAATAGGAGCCCAGGAGTGCGGGAAGATGTTAAAGCAAAGGAGGAACATCTGGGCAGAGATCTGGCTCCTGCTGAATTCAGCAACAAAGTACTTAATTGGCTCTCACAGGGCCAGAATTTAAGCCCCGATGAATGAGAGTTTTCGTGAGTGGGATGAAAAGCACATCTGTGTGGAAGAAGTGTCTGGACTGTCTAAAGCTCTTGGATAGTTTCAGCTGAGGATCTTTTATCCTATATATGTTTGTAGAAATAGACCGGACATGACCAAAGACTTTTGCATCGTTTGAAGTGCTCTGTCTTGGTATGGGGGTCTACAGAAAGAACAGCTACAGCCATTAAAACTCAATAGGGTGAACATGTCTCTTAAGGGCACGTAAATGAAAACCGTGGGTTACTCCTGCAAGGGGTCTCCTTCTTCTTTCCCCATACTCAGCTACTTGGGGAGATCCAAGAACAATAATTAATGAAGGGAAAGACTCCTCACAAAGGGTGGTGACACAGACAAGAGGATGCCTCAGAGGCTCTTAAGTCAAAGAGCAAGTGAGGGTTTGCCTGTAATAAACTGATAGAATAGCAATAGGCAGATGAAAGGCAGATTTTTAATGCTGCTGTATAAGACATGTTGGACTTGAAGCATACACTAGATCCAACCTTCTGGCAAAACATTAGCAGAACTACTGATGCTGTCAGACCATCACATGTGCTGGAGGCAGGAAACTTTCATGGGTGTGCATCCAACAGTTACATTTATTTCCCAACATAAAGGCTAAGTGGGATGTAGAAACCCAGTGGGAGAGGCTGCCTCTCCGGTACTAAAGGAGCTTCCAGTCAGAGGACAGGGGACACCTTGTTTCTGGGCAACACAGTTCACCATGCTGCTCCTGGGTCCTGGGGTGCTTGGTTCTGCCTCATTCCAGGCACAAACCTGCCGCATGTGTTCCTGTGTATGAGCGGCCCATGACCTACTGTTTTCTTTCTGGAGTTTTAGCAGTGGATTCTTTTTCCTCCTGACCTTCAATGGGTCCAATTTGCTTTGCAAGTCACTTCTGTCTTCTGGTTAGGGCTTCCAAAATCTGTTTTCCCACCCAGGGGCAGAAGGGTCATCTAGAGAACCTTCTGTGTGGCAGGGTGACACACTGCTGCAGCCAGGTAGCCTGGGGTTGTGACTGTCAGGACAGCCCTCACCCACCACTTCCCTCCTTGGAACTGAGCACAACAACTGGAGAATAACCTCTATTCCATGGGGGATCCAAACATGATGAGACTGGCAGAAGGAACATTTTAAAGGAAGCAGCCTTTGCTTTGGGTGTCTTGTAGACAATTCCATCTTTAAGGTGGCACAGCAATTGCTCACAGGAACAGGAAAAGGCTGTCTGTTGGAGACCTTTAAAATAATATTGGAGTAAGTCCTAGAAAACAGTGTGGGGAACATCTATGTTTTGAAGTTGTGGGTTAATTAATTGCTTAGAGAATTTTGAAATCCTCGCTCATTATTTGTCATCATCAACTTCCCTTCCGCCTTGGAAACAGAGTTTCCTCTTAATTACATCAGTATAAACCAGAAATTAATCTATTACAGGCAAAACATTACACCAGCACAAAAGGTAAATCAGGCATTCAACTGTCAGTAGCCTGCTGTTTCTTTTGGATAAGTCAATAATTGCCCAGGTCTTGGACTAAATTTTGCTATCAGTTTCAGAAATTCACCTCCCATGTACTTCAGCTCCCATGTACAGAAGAAGTAGAGCATAATGTGGTTAGTTTTAGCCTATAAAATCTAAGTTTTCATTGCCCAGTTCAAAGGTCATTAAAGCTGGTCATTAATTATACTTCCATGTAATTTAGATGGCCAAATCTTAAGTGGTAACCCATCTCAGAGCCTGTCCTTTCTAGACGGCAAATAAGTCAGGCTCAAGAAATTTTCTTTACTTAGAGACCAACAAAAGGAAGCTAGGAATAACTTCAAAAGATGAACTTCCACTAGTAATTTAAGTTAATAGTCAACTATCTGTGATCACTATGAAAATAACACCACATAACACAATGAATATGATATGAATTAAAACCACAACCTTTGATTATATCTACAGATCCCTTTTGAATGAAGAGCTGAGTTAAGTTTATACAAATGACTATAAAATACCTAAATGTTTCCCTTTTTAAATTCCTACCATATTATGTGTTTGACTTCTGCACTCTTCAGGACTTGTATTTCTGCAGTTAAAAGGGCAACAACCTTAGCGAGGTCATTTAGAAATCCACTGACCACTGATTGTATACCATATTTGTAAAACTAGAGGGTGTATAAATCTAGCTTTCAGTACTTGAGTCTTTTCAAATACTGTAAACACCTTACTGCATCTATAAAATCCATCCCAGAGGAAGTGGTGTAAAGCCTGGTGTAATAAAATGCATCTATCTCAATATATGCATTCATTAGTGTGTGCAGAAACACCCCTCATCAGTCACTGGTGAGGACATGTTTACTGACTGTCTTAAATATCAGCTTGGGCTGGTTAGCAATTTTTACAAGCAAGAGCACTGCGTATAAAAGTGTGAAGTGAAATGACTGGTGGGTGTCTGCTGAACACCTAATTGACTGATCAACACAGATGAATGAAGAGCTGGGAAGAAACAGAGAGACAGTGAATTTGGGACAAGAAAAATGATGGTATGACTTAGGGTGGGCTGACTGTGTGCAAGAGCTCTGCAGCGAGAGAGGTGGATGGAATAGGAAGGTGCATGGCCAGGTTATTACTTTGCTGTAGGCTGTGGACTGCTCATTAGAGCTTTGACTTCTTTTCCAGCTTTAGTCCTTCTTTGAGCTTTAGCAGTCTGACTCTGTATTTCAAACTAAAGATTGGTAAGTATGATCAGGCTGCAGACTAGTACACAGAACCAAACCTTTGAAAAGCCCAGATGTGCTCGCCATGCTTGTGGACTCCAGCCTCACACAGCAGCAGAAACACTGCTGAAATGGGTAGAGAGGTTGTGCCTGAGGTATTCCACCCGTGCCCTACAATGCTGATGTGTCACGTGTTCCTGTTATTCAGAAATCTCCTGGAAGGATTTCCCTCCCACCATTATGGCCATCTGGGCCTCAGGAGAAACCTGTGCACTGAATGCCAGGGGCCAAGCACTCTGCACTCACCCTGCTGCCCTCGTGTTCTGCAGCACTGGGTGTTTCAGCTGCTTTGCTGCTACAGCTGGACAGTTACAAGCCAAGGTCATGTCCACGTGGCCTTAAATATACAGGGTAGTTTATCCTACCTAGGAGTCAAAGATTATTGCAGCCATTTTATACACGGACAGCAGACACAGACAGATCCCATGAGCCGCAAGGACATACCAGATCGTGGCACTACAGGAGCAGGGACAGCCTGCTCCAGCATCTCAATCTCCATGCAAAGGATGGAGTTAATAGCAGTTCTGGATCAAGAAAAAAGAGTTGAGCAGGGTGGATACATATCAGGCTTGGATAAAGCCACTTCATAAATATGTTTTTAAAGAATTGTAAGAAAACAAGGATGATGATATGAATGAATATGCTGAGGACTGAAGAGGAGGGAACTTTTAGCTCATTTACCTCCTGGACAAGCCTGTTTTGCTCATGTAACAAAGGCAAGGAAAGACTCTCATGCTGCACAATACCACACGTTTTCATGGTGGTAACAGGTCCATAGGAAAAGATGACAGCCTTGGAAAGATATTCTTGGCAGGACACTCCCAGAGAAAGAACATAGCTCAAGAGGGAAGATGAAAGTTATTGTTTTACTATGGAAGCAATAAATAATTTTCTCCTAGGTGATTTGGGGCATCTATGGATGGGCAATGCAGTATATTTCTATACAGTGTTTTTTTAATTCCGTCATAACAATGGGATGTTCTTCTACCTTAAGAATATATGGGGATAATAGCCTGGGATTGGATAACCTTCAGTGGTTTTGCCAGAGAATATTCAGATTTTTTGCTGAACAGAAACAAGGACCACACATGGAGTTTTCAGGGGAGTGGCAACCTTCTAAGTACTAGCTGTGCTAGTCTAATTTGATGAGAGACAAGAGAAATCAGGTATTTCTTATCCCAAACACAGTCTGGGATGTGCTTAGGGCCTAAGGGACCAGCAATAAAAACCTTTGTAAATGAGATGAATTATACATTCTGTGGGTTAATTTCTGCCCTGTTTCATCACAGTCCTTTCCAATTAAAATCTCAGTGAAATTGGCCCCTTTTAAAGAAAAATTAGGATTCCATGACATTTGAGCCATAAGCAAGGTCACAGTAATAGTTACTCCTTTTCAGCTTCTCTTCATCTACAGAGAAATGTTGAGGTGGCAGAAATCCACTGCAGCTGCTCGTGGCCATTGTTCCAAGGTTTTTGGCACTTTCCTGGATGCAGAGTTGGCCCTTGGAGGCCCTTTGGGATAGTTTTCATGCTGTGCTCTGCTAGCTGATTGCTGTCTTGAGCCAACTCTGTGAACCTTATTCTAAAATAAAACAGGAATAGGCAAGGTTTGAGAGAAGGAAAGAAAAGGGACTGAGAAATCTCTGATAGAGTTCTTGTGACCTCTGACTTTCAGCTGCTCCCTGGTAAGTCTCAAAATAAAATATTTGGAAGTGGAGAAGAATAATACAGCTAGTTTGCCTGGTAAAAAAGGTGTGGAGCACAGTCCTGCTCCTGACTTCATGGAAGAGAATTAACCACAACATCCCCTTCTAGCTTTCTTGCAAGCAAGGGGAGCAGGACACAGTTTGTCTCTTTCTTCCTTCCTTTCTTCCTTCCTTTCTTCCTTCCTTTCTTCCTTTCTTTCTTTCTCTGTCTGTCTGTCTTCTCCTCACTCCATGTCCCCCCATTACCACCACTTCTCGGGTGATCACTCAACATGACATTGCATGAAACAGGTTTTCCTAAATACGGTCTCTCTTTTGGAAATTATCTGTAGCCAAGGCATATCTTCACAAAACCCCACATTCATACATGAAAACTAATAGTGTCTTTCTGGCCTTGGAAACCCCATTCAGCTCCAAAAGGCTGCTCTGGCAGCGAGCAGTGATCAGGCTTTTGCCCCAGATGTGGTTATTGGGATAGCACATCTTCCTAGGTGCTTTTCCATTTCTTTGAAGGCCCTAACTCCATGGGGGACCTCTAGGACAACTTGCCAATGGAAGCAGGTGGTCCTAAACACCATTCCTCCACCTCTCTTGCAAAAGCCTGCAGTGCAGTGTCTGCATTTCTTGTTTTTAGCACATTAGTTCTTCCTATCTAAGGCAACTTTTTCTTTTGTAGCTACCCTCCATGCATTTGTCAAGGACACATTTGTTTTGAAACTTTAAAAGGTAAGGGGCTTTTTTCTTCAATGTTTTGTTTTTAATTTTTTTTTTAATGTAGTAACCTCTACTAAAGTCATACTTTTAAATTCTCTGAATGTCCCAGTGACGTTGCAAATTATTGCTTTTTAGGCTGCAGTTGCTTTCCAAATTGGCCAGAGCAAAACTGAAAAAAAAAAAAAAAAATAAAATCTGCAAATAGCTTTTTGAAAGCAGATATTATTAGGAAAAAGAAAAACAAAAAAGTAGAAAGAAAACAGTAGTTGGGAGATATGGTGAGTAATATCTAATGCATTTTGCTTGTAAAATAGAAAATGACCAGTGTTTTAGAATATCTTTCCACTTACTTACATAGCAATCCATTAGATGAACAAAGCAGTATACAGGTAAACGTCACCTGTGCATTTAGAGCTACTTGGAAGATTTCATTCTGACAAAGGTTCCAGATGAAAAAATACCTTTTCAGAAATTACTCTTTGGAATCTTTGTGGGTCGGAGCAAATTGAAGCAAAGGAAATTGCCAAAAGTTTGGGGTTCTTTCTCTTGTTACAAGAGACTTATCAGGTGAAATGTTGCTGTTTCTGCCTGCAGTTGGTGCAAACCACACGCAAGGTGCATTTCAAATGTCAAATGTCTTCAGAAATGTGAGACAAACCTTTGTTCTTCTCTACAGTGCAGTCTGCAAAGTCTCTGTTTTTCCCTGCCAGCCAGACATGCCCAAATACCCTTAGCTATTGTAATAATTGCCCGGAGGATACACCAATCCTGACATGGAAAAAACATATGCATGTTTTTCTCTCATTCTCTCCCGCTTTTTCCTTTTCTAACATAATCTCTCCTATTCCCCAATGAAAGCAATAGAAAGTTTTTCTTGTGTACTTCCCCTGTGGTCACTTGTGGGTGGGCATAAATTAAGTGATTATTGCTGCTATGCTTCTCCCTCGAGGGAGGGATTAAGCCAGATTTAAAACCCAGGAAAGGTCAAGCAAAGGAAAATGTGGCACCTGTACATTAGCTGAAAGTGCATGCTGACCTTCCACATGACATGTCAAACACCAGCTGTGCTGTACAGAAATAAATTCTAGTTCCTAAGCACCAATCAGCAAAGGCTCAGGGTGGATTTTTTGATTCCAGTTACTTTTCACTTCATTGTGCAATGCAGTATTTACTTCCATAGCCTCACAGTCAGCTGTTTTCTAATTCTGTAATTCAAGGTAAGTCAATAAATGGTTGTTGGAGAGGAAAATCGTTACAATCAAATAAATGCTCTCTTTCAACATGTATAGATGGGCAATGGTTTTCAAGAGGAAGAGTGTGAACAATAAAAGCAGATTTAACCCTAAAATTAATCAAAATTTAGGCAACAGGATTCAGCTTTCTGAGTTAAAGTGCTCCTTTACATGGGGATTTAGCAAGGTGCCTGCATCTGAACCATCTCAAATTCCTGCAGAGACCTTGTGAGCACTGGAGCCTGTCATGACCTTTCTGGCCCCTGCCAAATTAATAAAACTAGTTTTATTGCCTCTGCATCTTGGTGCAGCTAGAAAGCCAGATCCCTTGCAGCCTTACCAGGCTCCACAGGCAGTCACGCATGCAGCCCCCTGTCCTGGAAACCATCCCTCTCCTCTCTAATCTCCCCATCTTCCTCAACATGGGAAGACATTAATAAAAATTTTAAGCAGTAAACCACGGTGTTTCATCATTGCAAATTCTGGTCCCAGTGCTGTGTGACAAGCTACATAACATGCCCAGGCCTTATTCCACAGTGCTTGCCATTGTCTACAGACATTCCTTTTGAGGTGGTGAAAAATACCCAGATCACTACCTCTGCTACTTTAGGCTCATTTTGTCCTGTTATAAATGGCACTTAGAGGTGCTGAATAAAGGACATTCGTCACCTTCTATAAGGACACAATGATGTTTTGATCTCGTTCAGGTTCAATTGCTTACATGAGAGATGTCATGATGTCTACAGTTCTTCAATAACTCCATTTCCTCTCATGTTCAAACAAAAAAATAAAAAAAAAAAGAAAAAAAGAGAAATGTTATTAAAGGCCTGCCTGGATATTTCAGCAAGACATTCTTAAAGGTGGATCTCAAGCCCTTTATAGACTTTCTCTTTACCTTCCAAAGCTGTAAATCTGTTGTACTCCACCAAATTAGTACACGATTAGCTGGATAAATAGCACCAGACTTCTTAATTCCTACCTTTCAGAGTTATATTCAGATAGCGGAGAATATGTGAATTTGCTTTAAACATGACCTATGATTTTAAACTGAAAAGGAATGCAAAACAATCACCTTGTCACCTGACTGATCAAATTGATTCCTTTCTTGTGTGTGTATGAGTGTGTTTTAAAGCAGGTAATTCTGTGTTTTAAGGAGAGAGGAAGGATATACTCTCTTCACTGACGGGGCTATCACCTGCAACTTTATAGCTTTATAGCTTATGGTCTAAGGTGACCTCTGTAAGACCCTTCAGCCAAAACACTTTTCACTTGACAATAAACAGGCTTCACTTCCGTGCTCAGCAGAGGTGGAGTTAGATCTGATCCTTGTCATCATTAAAGTGCCTCTAGAACAAAACTTTAATACCCTTCAGGGCATTTCTATACGTGTATTTTGTAACACGATTTCCATATACATCAGCCCATAAAACTAATTCCATAAAAACATGCTTTCAAGGAGATCTGTATTCTTAGGCACTGAATCGGGGGAACACGATTTTATGTGGGATACAATATAGATCTCTTTGTCAGAAAAGGGCTTGAACTGATTAATTTAGATCCAGGTTGGAACTTGCACAGTCCAAAGTTCAGCTTGGCACTCGGTTTTCGTCCAAGCTCAAATCCCTCCAAATTTCCCCGCCCTTTGCCGTGGTGTGGGTGGCTCAGACTCCCATGGACTGGCCCCTTCTCTGAGCATTTAGCACATGTTTACAAACTAAGTGGGTACTTCCTCCATCTGAAATTTGCAAGTAATGCATGCCTTTTTCCCCAGGTCTTCATAGATGTTCTTCAGCCCTGGCAGACAGATTGTCCACGACATTTTTTCCCACCATAACTTGTTGCAGTGATGTTTCTTTACCACCTGCAAACTGGCTGCAGAGGGGTCTGGGTCAGGCTACTATTGAAAACAG
The DNA here is from genome assembly GCA_013397055.1 of Pachycephala philippinensis. Lineage (NCBI taxonomy): Eukaryota > Metazoa > Chordata > Aves > Passeriformes > Pachycephala > Pachycephala philippinensis. Next base: position 547,587 of record VWZT01011600.1, read on the forward strand.
TGGTAGAGTTCAAATCCCAAGTTCTGTAACTGTATAATTCAAATAATTATAAGGCTTTCTACAATAAGAACTTTTCTTATCCTCTCCACTGCCCAGAGGTGTTCATATTTCATTTACTTGGCATGATAACAAAGTCAGGCTCTGTTATCTGAAATAACATGATGCCAATCCATGGCTGAGCAACAGGGAAAGCAAAGCTGCCTTCTGATTCTCTGGGTGAGTGACAAGATAGGGTAAAGAAACTTTCTTTAGCTCATGTGTTTCTCTGTAGAGGCCTGACTACCCTGAAAATCCCTGACAGCTGATTTGAGAGAGCAGACTGAGTTGTCACGATGAAGGAATAAGGTACCACATTCTCCTAAGCAGCTTTAGGAATGCCCCACCTATGGATTCATGGCTTTGGCACTCACTTTGGCTTATGCTCGGCAGCCGCTGTAGGTAGACATCCCACACTGCACACAGGGGTAGACCTGGCAAAATAGGAATCACCAAAATTCTAGTACAGCATGGTGCTACAGCTGAGCCCAGTACATTGGAGTGAGTGCATCTAGAGGACACTTCCCTGCACAGCACTGTTTTTCTTCCTCTGTTTCACACACGCTCTTAAATGTCCCACTTAACTCCTGACACTGTCTCTACCATTCATTTGCTGAAGGATCTCCCCTCATATATACGTAGAAATCTTGCCTGCATATATCTTCCCTATCATTTGCCAGTGATTTCCTATTCTCAGCAAGGCTTTTAGAGTTGGATGTCAGACTTTCCCCTCTGGCATCAACAAGGGCAGAGTCCAGCAAGAAGCCATTCTGTCAGCAGTTTGCAGAGTATCAGCAAGGCAATTAACCTAATGCCAGAAACAATAACACGCCCAGCCCTTGCCTGTTCCACCCATATTTTGCTCCCGAAGAAGTGCCATAGCATTCATTGCTAAGTAGTTTACTGAACCTTCACTTAATCTTTATCCCTAGCTGAGGCTTCACAATATGCAATTTCTTTCTATCTCTTCTTGGATCTGCAGAAGTTAAGTACATGAACAAGCACCAGTGACTGGGATAAGCAGCATAATACAGCTGACACGTAGGCCTTCCTGATATGAAGCCTGTATTGCCATCTCATGTTGTGAGTGGGGCTTCCTTTTTAGTGGTCCATCAGCTAGCTCTCCTTTTCCAGTGCCCTTCAGACAGCTTTTCTTAAGGGATGTTTTTTTCCTAAGCAAGTCATCCAAAGAGGAAAACCAAGTAGAGCTGCCATCCAAGTCTGGGTGCTGAGAGGAAGGCAATCCATGGCATTGGTAAGGATTATTTGGCAATCTTTGACCCTGTCACCCGAGACCAGTCTTCCTCCTGTTCCCTCCATCCCATCCCTCTCCCCTGAGGAGTCATTTCCAACAGTTCTTAGCACTTTGCAGGGAGAATACAAGGTGATGAGCACACACTAAACAACTGCAACTTCTTCCCCAGTCCCAAAAGCTGTAAAGGAGGCATGGCATTAGCATATTTTTTTGGAAGGGGTTAAAAAATAAGAAAAAAAAAAAAAAAAAGAATATTCTGGATTGCTGTAACCTCTATGAAACCCAGCAAGACCTATGTCAGAGTCCACCCAAATGCATAGGGATACTTCAGCTTCAAGTGCCTCACTCAAATCTGGGCCTAGCTAAGAGAGATATGTGGAGACACCATCTAAAAGAAAAGTGTTGTACAGCTGACAAGAATATTTAAAAAGTACTTCAAAAATTTCCTTTTCAGCAATAACTATGAGCCTCTGAAGGTGACAGTTCAAGAGGGAATGAGCATCTACAGAGCCCGGATGTAAAACTCATCATCCCTGGTTTTTACAAGCAGAAGTTCAGCTACTTTTTGGTTTTTATTTGGCAGCAATGAAGAGAGGAGGTCACAGTAGACAAAAATAACTATCAAGCCAGTAGAGAAGCTGCAGGTTAGATTGTGATTACCACTGATATGGGAAATCCATACTTAATTTCTGTAGACAGTGCCCTTGTACCACAAGAAACCAGCAAATTCCAGTGCTCCCCCAGCATTCATGACCACAGAGTCATAGAATCACAGAATTCGAGAATCACAGAATGCTGGTTTGGAAGGGACTTCAAGGATCCTCTGGTCCAACCTTTGTAGGCAAAAGCACGGTCCAGACAAGATAGCCCAGCACTTTGTCCAGCTGAGTCTTAAAGTTTTCCAATATTGGGGAAACCACCACTTCCCTGGGGAGCTTTTTCCAATGGCTGATTTTTCTCATTGTGAAAACATTTCCTCTTGTGTCCAATGAGAATATTTCCAGGAGGAATTTTTACCTATTACCCCTTGTCTTTTTCATGGGACTCCTTTTAAAAACATCTCCATCTTCCTTGTAGCCACCCTCTAAACAGTGGAACATGGTGATTAGGCGTCCTCTAAGCATTCTTTTCTCCAGGCTGACCAAACCCAGTTCTCTCAGCTTTTCCTCACATGGCAAGCTTCGGGGTCCTTTGGTCATCTTTGTGGCCCTTCTCTGGACCCTCTCTTGCCTGTCCACATCTGCAGTGTTAATTCTCAGCTTTGGAAGGGTTTTTCCTGTGCCTAACCTGGTAATTTTTCTACTGATGTAGGAACAGCTCTACAGAAGAGTGTAAGGATTCTGAGTACACACGCCCTTACAGGGAAGAAAGCATTTGCATCTTGTAATTTCAAACAGAGATATGAATATAAACATTTTTTTTAGATTCCGGGTTAGGACCACACACACACAAAAAAAGAAAAAAAAAGGAAAAAGAAAAAAAATTATTTAGACTGCTTTTAAAAAATCTTTCTTCCCCCAGTGACCCTAAAATGGCCATCATCATTTCACATGTTTTAGTATCTTGTTTTAGTCACACTGAATCTGGCTGGTTTTCTGCCCAAGAAGTTAAAATTATTTTTCTGGTTCTTGGATTGCATTTGTAGGGGTTTTTTTGCCTAGACTAATTTTAAATATGCTTTATAAAATATTCGATGCTTCCAATCCCTTCTGAGAATACAGATATTTTTATCCTTGATTTTGGAGAGAAAAAGAAGGGAGACCACTAGGGTTTAAAAACAGCATCCCCTTCCTTTGTTCATTCCTTTAATATTTTCCTATTTCTAGTATGTGGCTCTCTCCTCTAACAAGGTATTATTCTTAATATATTCAGCAGGAAGAAAAGAGAGTCTGAAAATGACCAGAGCAGCTGCCTGAACCCTCTAACATGCTAAAACTCCTTAATGGTTCCGTCTTGCTGTGGACTGAACAAAGACAGCCATGCTTGCAAACAGAGATACTTTCCAACTGCATCTGTTTGCCTAGAAGAAAAAAAATGAATTATTCTCTGTAATCATACTCCTGTATTATGGCTCCTGTCAGTTTATATTATATGTGAGTAACGAACCAATCTCAGTCCCTACAAATTTTAAAGGAGAACAAAATCCAGTGAAGTATATATACGACATTAGCTGAATGGAACCGAAATAACCATCCATCTAGCAAGAAGAAAACCACATTTGATCTAGGGAAAAGGACTGTATTCTACTTGATCTGGACATTAAAAGTATATAATACCTAATATGAAACCAAAGCTACACCATCCTCAGTACAGAGAGGAAAATCACAACTTTTAGAGCAAATCTGAAAGAATAAAGCAGTTACTAAAAAAGTCATGTGAATATGAGTCCTTGCTAGCATTTCTACACTTGTCAGTCTACTATTTTTCACAATTTTTAATGTTTCTTTGCTCGCATCTTACTCTGTACCCTATATATCAGGGCTCCTTAAAACATCCTGTGGAAAATCTTGGCACAAAAGACAATCTCCAGACAATGCCACCTTCAGCTCTCTGGCCACCACTTGTGCTGCATGTACCAGCCCAGCAGCAGGTGCTTCCTCACCACCAGGGTTCCCTCCCATGCTGGGCGTGGGGTGAATAATCATGGTGTATAATCCTGATATTACGTGCATAGCGAGAAGTGCACTGAACAGGCACAGCCCAGCTCAGCCACTGAGAGATGGAGAAATGGATCTGGCTGAAAGATTTTCTGCTGAGGTTAGCCTTTAGGTGGATTTGCTCTGCAGGTGGCCATGCAAACAGTTGTGCTGCATGTCCACGGGGAGTGGATGTATAGCTGAGCTGTGTGAGGCAGGGAAGCCATTTTCAATTACCTTGTCAAAGCTCACACATTAGGTGGAAGCACATAACACACAGTCTTTGCAAAGGTCTCTAACACAAATTCACAGAATTTTAGGTGATATTGTCATAAACAAGTTTCAGACCAGAACAATAATGCAACCTCATGCTGTCTCTCCTGCTCTAGGCTCCTCATGACTCTGAGCTAGTGCTTAGGCATAGGTCAGACCTTTTTGAAAGTCCATTCTGTTCTCTTCCCTGCTGCATGTGGTTTCTTTTATTCTTCTACCCTCTTCTATATTTACACTTAGTCATCTGTACTTTTCCTTTTTTTTTCTATCAAAAATGGCTAGAGAGAACTGTTTTCTATTATTGTCTCCCTTTGATGCCTCCACAAGGCTCAACAGGCATCTCTGGTGATGCTGAAGTGAATTTAGAAATAAAAGTACTGTGAAGTATACTGTGAAAATACTCCAAAATATGCCATTCCCTCCCACCAACTGCTTACCCTCTCTATATCTTGATATTAGACCACATTTCCTTGATTCCTGCCACTCTCATTTCAAGAATTTATTGTTAAAATAAAACTCTTTAAAGACAGTCAAGAGCCAAAATCATTGTTGGGCTTTTGGGATAGCTTCTGCAGAGACAGAGAAAATGAGACAGCTGGATACCTTGCCTGGTCTCTCTCAGGACCCTTCTGCTGTGGGACTGCTGAGGGTAGAAGATCAGCAGGTACCAATTGCTACCACAACAGTGCACTACTGACAGTACTGCATCAACCGGGATTCCGTGACCCCTATCCATGGGATGGTCTGTGAACTGGAGAGACAGGGAATGGTTAGCAACATTTGCTCAGCCTTCAGTAGTCCCATATGGCCAGTGTGTAAGTCCAGTGGAGAGTGGAGACTGACAGCAGGCTGTTGTGGCCAGAATGAAGTCACACCATCACTGAGTGCTGCCATGCTGGACATGCTGGAACCTCAGTACAAACTGGAGCCCAAGGCAGCCAAGTGGTGCCACCACTGCAATTGCTAATGCATTTTTCTCCATTCCTCCAGCAGCAGACCACAATTTGCTTTCACCTGGACGGGCGTGCAGTACACCTGGAATTGATTGTCCCAGGGGTGGAAGCACAGTCCCACCATCTGCCATGGACTGATCCAGACTGCACTGGAAAAGGGTGAGGCTCCAGAACATCTCTAGTACATTGGTGACATCATCACGTGGGGCAACAGAGCTGAGGAAGTTTTTGAGAAAGGGAAGAAGATAATCCAAATCCTTCCGATGGCTGGTTTTGACATAAAGCAAAGTAAGGTCAAGGGACCTGCCCAGGACATTCAGTTTTTAGAAGTAAATGCAAGATAGATGTCATCAGATTCCAGCGGATGTGGTTGACAAAACAGCAGCTATGTCCCCATCAACCAGTAAAAAGGAAACACGAGCTTTCATAGGTGCTATGGGTTTTTGGCAGCATATTCCAGATTACAGTCAAATTGTAAGACCTCTCTAGCAAGTGACTCAAGACAAAAAATTCTAAGTGAGATCCTGAATAACAAGAAGCTTTTGAACAAATTAAATGGGAGATTGTTCATGCAGTAGCCCTTGGGCCAGTAAGGACAGGACAATACGTGAAAAATGTGCTCTACACTGCAGCCAGGGAGAATGGTCCTTCCTGGAGTCTCTGGCAAAAAGTACCTGGAGAGACTCAGAACAACCTCTGGGATTCTGGATTTGGGGATACAGAGGATCTGCAGCCAGCTACACCCCAACTGAGAAAGAGACCCTGGCAGCTTATGAAGGGGTTCGAGCTGCCCCAGAAGTAACTGGCACTGAAGCACAGCTGCTTCTGCACCCCGACTGCCAGTGCTGGGCTGGATGTTCAAAGGGAAAGTCCCTTCCACGCATCATGCCACTGAAGCCATGTGGAGTAAGTGTGTCATGCTGACCACACGGCCATTTAGGAACACCATTCCTAAACCATGACAGCAGGTTAGGGGAAGTCTCGCAGGAGCACATGCAAAACTTTTTAATCAGCCCTAAGATGCATTGATGTTGTCTGACAAGAACATTGTCTTCTGTTTCTTGAAAACAAGAGGAAAAAAAGGCACAGACCCAAGCTCTTTAACTGGTATTTCCCACTTCCATGGTTCTTTGCCAGATTTTCTTTTACCATCAAACAATCAAGTCTTAGTGGACAACAGAAAGGTTTTTGGTTTTCTACTGAATTTAAGTCTTCTGTGAACTCCAAATAGCTCAGCAAAAAGTAAGTTCCTACAGGATCATCCACTTTCATAATGCTGGTGGAAGCTTTCTTTCAAGCTTCAATACTACCATTGCAATAACTAAGCTGACTGAAGATGTCCATATGCTGTGCTATAAAGGGAGAGCTGGCACCCACGCTCTGGTTATGTTAAATTGATGCTTGATTTACTATTAATAGTCCTTTGAAAAGAAATTAAATTATGAATCTCGTATATTGGTCTCAGAGTTGCACATTTCTCATACAATGTGCTGCAACATTTGTAGAGTGCTCAGGAAAGACAGACTCAGGACTGTATTTGTATCTCCTTGCCTGCTCCAGCCAGCACAGAATGAGAGTTCATTAACTTGATCGAAAGCAGAAGTGCCTTCTCTCCCCAACCCATTAAAGAGATACAGATTTGAACTGGCAGAGAACCTACTCTGTACCTGCTCAAACAGCCCTCTAAATTACATCCTCATCAGCGGCTCAAAGCAGTGGAGTTAGACTGCTGCTTCTGTAAAAGCAGTTTGTTTTTCAGAAGTTGCTAAACTCATCCTTCGGCCTCTCAAATTCCTTGTGCAAAAGGAGGTGCTCAGACAGCTGGCACTGCAGTGCTATCCAGAGGCACCTGCCAAGGGGTCTCACCCCTGCAATGGGCACCACTGGAGTGAACAGCTAAGCCTGCTGAAGCCTGACGTGAATTGTGCTTAATCAATCCCTCAGAAAATCCCCGAGCTGCTCCTTAGGCCTTACTAAGCAGTTTCTATAAAATATGAAAAAAGTCATTTGAATGGAAGCAATGGTCAGGTTAGAGAAGCACAGCAAGATCTTGCTGCTTTTTGGCTTTCTAGGCCCCACTTCACATGATATGGCATGTTGTAGGGAGTAGATGGGAATCAGGCTAAAACAGGGCTTGGTTAAAATGTATTTCCCAAGCTTCCTGCAGTTCTTTGGTATATCAGGCATCCTTTTCTGTGTCTGCCTGTCCAGCCCACCAGTCCATGCTGGACCAGCTAGTGGGGTGACTGGGCTTTGCAGGGCAGCAGACCCCATCCCTCTGTGTGCTGCTGGAACATAGCACCCTCTGCCTGGCAGTGGGGAAGCCTGGCCAGAGGAAAGGAGCAACTGAAGTGCCAGGGAGCTGCTGTGTCTCTCAAAAGATGCAAATGGCCTCCATGAGGCAGAGAAGGGAAGGCAGGGATTTCCAGTTACCATGCTGTGCAGGGACTTGTAAACCAACTGAGCAAGGAATGGATGGTGCCTGGCTCTCCACGGGAAGTGGGGACCAGTTGGCAAAGGCAAGAGAAGAGACAGTTCTATTTTTCCATGGCTAGCCAAGGGAGTAAACTTTACTGTGACACTTTAATTTATCATAGCCCACCTACGGAAAGGTGCTGCACTTTGCATATCTTTATGTGTGCACAGCAGAACACAAGCCACCTCTTGGGAAAATCACCACAGGACGTAAAGAGCCCTCTACGTCGCAGTGGCTACAACTGCAGTAGCAAGCAGAAATGGTCCAAGGCATGGATCCCATCCCTGGCACCAGAGCATCTGCACTGTTTAACTGCTGATGTGTTTATTGGCACAGGTTTGATCTGTGCCAACAGTTCCAGGCAATGTCAGGGCGTGTTTTGATGCTGAGGATTTTTCATAAAAGACGGCATTGATGAAGTCCCTTCCTTTTTGGGGGAATACAGCTTACCTATATGATTGCAAGCTGTGCCACTTACTGTCAGAACTGCAAAAGGAGCCCTGGCCTGGTTTATTTGCTGATAGAGGTACAACCATTGAGGCCAGAACTGGTCTGTTTCTGGGTAAAATTTTAGAATTATTATTGTAACTGTTTTTAGTAATAAGCCATAGCCATGCTGCTAAGATTAGCAAGTAGAATATAGTAAAATGCATGTTTGGACACTTATTAAAATTGTGAAAGAGTAAGTCAGATATACCGGGTGCTGCATGGTAGGCTTGTATTTTTATGTAAAAATACCTGCCAAATGCTAAATTAAGTAACTTACAAAACCCATGATTCTCTGACTTTACAGATTTTATTTTCTTGCCTATCAGGCTCTGGAAGGTTGGCTGCTCCTGATCTGGAGCAAGCACATTTAACAGCACAGCAATCAGCAGTGATCAAAGCTCCCTCAGCTGTAAGTTCATTTTTTGCCCTTGATACCAAATATTTGCTGCGGTGCACATCGGCTATGTAGGACCATTTGCTCCAAAGGGATAAGTTCTCAGTGAGACACATGGCACTGAACAAGCTCGCTGTGCTTGTTGTTTACAGTATCTGCTCTGAGAACTGGCTCTATCATCAGCAGAAATGCTGCCGGGGCGGGCAGATTTCCGTAAAATGTCAAAGTTATCATTACTCTCACTTCATCAAAGATCTCATTGAGACAAATTGTGGTGATGTTCACCCCTTCCTGGTGATTTTGCTTGTCAGGAGGTCTAATTCTTCTGTCTCCCAAACCGCAGGCCCCTTTTGCATGGCAGGACATGAGTCTGCCTCAGCTTCACATGACACACGTGACGTGCCTCTGTTCTGAAAGCTACAGGGACACGACGAGAGGAAGGTGGTATCCTGAGATAGCATTTCTCTTTCCATTTCAGATTGCTACCTGTGAGGAGTTCCCTGTGAACATCTACAGAGTTTTAATCCCTCTTTAAAACCCTGGCTTGCAGTGATGCTTATGAAGCTTGACTCACAAAACAGTCAAGGAGAAAGTTCAGCAAGTCGAGATAAGTGCTTGTCAAATCACTGGAGAAATACTCCATCAGTCACCCTGTCCTCCCAACAGCTTGCCTCAGTGCATGCTCCCCAGTGCCTGAAGCTTCCAGAGGAGTTTTCAGAAAAAAAGACACCCTTCCCTTCCTCAATGGAGAGAGGCTAGTGAGACAGGTCTCCCTGGGTTAGAGTCACTCTTAGGGAGTTTTTCCTTCTTTCCTTTCCTTCCCTCCACCCCACTTCCACAGTAAGCATCTGAGTTCCTCAGCAGGCTTTAAATAGAAATCAGCAGGAAGGGCAGGCAAGGTTGATCAGCTCTGCACACAGCAGGAGGTGCTAGTGCAGTCATCAAGAATTAACACATCAGTTTCAAAGCAGGGACAGAGAGACAGCAAAGATGATATACCACACACACAAACTGCAATTCAGCCTCACTGAAAAGACTCCAAGAAGCAGGGCTCCATTGCAGGTGGCACAATGATGCTGCCTTCAAATTAACCACTTCATATTTATACCCATGCTGATCTTTGCATTCCTTCTTCCAAAGGAAGAATTGCAGCCTGGGATTAACAATTCCCATTAAAAAGAAAAAAAAAATTATATTAACAGATCACAATCACCTGCAAATCATTTGGAAGAGCTCTTATCAACTTGAATAAAATCATTAAATAAATGTTATTGAAATAAATTGAAATAAATGTTATGAAATATATGTTATTTATTCTCTATGAATAAGCAACTGGGGTACTGGCTGGGGATATTGTATGGTAACAGAAGATAATTATCTCATTTTACTGACACCATTAAAACCCAGGGAGCCTTTTCATTGACTAGCTCATTTTCATTTGTTCCAAATAGCCAAATGGCAACAGAAAACCATGCTGCACAGCAGTGACACAACAGAGTAATTCTGAAGGCAGATTTTACAAATGTAAAAGCCAATAAAGCTTATTTATTTTTATTTTCCTTCAATCAGTGTACAAACTTACCTCCATCAGTCATCTCCAAAGCAAAGGCAAGCTCTTGGGGCTGGTGGTGGCAGTCATAATTGTAAGTTTAACAAACCTCTGTGTGTAAATCTGATATGTTATTTATAAAGGTCTCTCATGTAAATATTGATGAGCCAACTGTTCAGCTAGGTTACTCAGCATACATGTAGTGTACTTGTGAACCAGAAACCTGAAAAGCTTAGCCAACAATGAAACCAGCTGGATAAGAAAAGACACCCTTTGTCTCCTGCAGGCCTGGAGCTGCAATTCCCCAATAGAAGCAGTATCAGTGTCAAGACTGATCTCAATGATCAATTCTTTGTTTCCTATAACTCTGTGTCAGACCTTCACCCAGATCATTTGCATTTGAAAAATATGAACATGTATGAGTGCTCAAATTGGTTACTTGAAAATCTTGATGTTTCCCTACTGTCATTTCAGTTTTTGAGTCTGAAAGCCATCAGTTCTTACGTTCTTCTCCAAGGTCCAACTGCAAGTGGACTACAGTCCACTGATTTGTACCTTTGCATGCCATCCACAAAAATCATATAGAAGCAAGTCAGAGCAGAAAGATCAAAAGAACAGAGGGCAAAAAAAAGGTGGTTTGTGGCCTAAGGAAGAGCTAAAAATTTCTTCCCATGCTGTAAAACTGCAACAGAACCTCAGGAAAAGTAATTCACAACCTCTAAGTGTTACATCTCTGCATGAGTCTGAGAGACCGTTATGGTTTGCATTTATATCACTGTGATAGAGAAACTCAAAGTAGTAAGAAGTTGAAACTCTGCACCAGGTAATTGGCAATTTTTTTTGACCATATGTATATGAACAGCCCAAAAGGATGAGAAAATCTTACCTTTAAGGCAGACCATATCTGGAGCTCCAAGTTTACGGTGACTGAAAAGGAAGACTCTTTAAGCTGCGCTTCACCATGGCTGGTGGCATGATACTATTTGCAATCTTATCAGCTTAAAAGTGAAGGTGATGGAGTTGTATTACCAGCTCCAGCTGACTGGAGGAAAAGTTGAGATGTAGTACCAGGTAACTCAGGAAGTGATTTTGGTTTAAAACTGAACTACAGCCATGGGAGTGTGGAGGTGAGGAAAATGGAGCAGTTAAAATTTGCCAATTCACCAAAACCATTACATTCTGCAGAAATAGCTTCCTTTTTCATGAAGTTTTGGCAAAATTCAACTTTAGGTTCAATTGAAATGTGCCTTTTGTTCCAAGTGTCTTACCTGGCTTGTAGCCAGACCATCTTTTCTATTGTCTGGAACTCAGACAGCCCAGCACCCGGTGTAACCTCCAACCTGCTCTTCTTTGCTTTCTGAAGCAGAATAGTTTTCCTTTCCTTCCTTTGCCCTTTTTTCTTATTTTTTTCCCCCAGCAGAAATAGTATACTAGGACTAATACCAGATATGCTGTTAATGATATGTCTCCTGCCTTCTTTTTTATGGAAATGCAGAAACAAGACAGTTCCTCATCTCTCTGACAGTGCCACTGACTTTACATAGTTTTCTCACCAGTGTGGAGCAGCATGGGGAAGTACTTTGATGAATAAATGGGCATCTCGCCCTAGTTTTATAGTGGTTTGATGTTAGGACCTAACAAGAACTACTTGAACGCTTCAGAGACTTTTCCTTTCTCTCTTCCTTCCCTCTCCAGCTAGCCCATGCCTTGTGATCACAGTAATAAAATTAGACCTCTCTTGCACTCCTTCTCCTACCCTATTTCTTCCACTATGGAGGGCTTATCTGCAAATTACAATGTCTTGTGATAGTTATTTTGTTAACCATATATCAGTGTTAATATTAACTGTATATACACAGTATTTTACTTGTATCTGGTGCATCATTGTTTGCTATTCAGTGACCCTCTGTATGGCACAGGGTGTTAAATGCAGATGTGGCATTTACCTTGCCTTTTTCTAAACAATCTTTGTCCTTCCACTAAACTGTTTTGAGGATTTCAGCTGTCACACACCAGCTTGTTGTCTCTATTCCTTTCACAGGCACATAAGAGAACACTTTTTTCCTTCTCTATAGCTCCAGTGCTCAGCCCCTGGTCTCCGTTCACACCTCCAGTCCTATTGCAATCTCCCTATGAGGCAGCTGCTTCCCATTAGCTTCACCTGGGATACTGAAGACCTGCTCCACAAGAATGGATATTTAGTAGCATGCAGAGGACTGTTCCCTTCTAAAGGTGCAGCAGTACACGGGACGATTCTCCATTGCCTTTTTTCAATAAGTCTCTTTAACAAAACTGTACTAAAGCTTTTGTGGTAACTTTTGTCCAGAGATTCAGGAAATTCATTTCATTTCCTTCAGTGCAGATTTTGGCTTATCACAACAAAGACAAATCCTTCGGGTTTTCATTGCATTAGTCCTGCTAGGGAAAGCTGAGCATTAAACCCCCAAACAAATAACAGTTTAATACATTACACAACAGGCAGGCAGGCAGGCATTGCCAAGGTTTAAAATGCAGAATGGTTGCAACTTTATTATTGAGACTTTCTTTCTCTTATTTATCACTGAATTCTGAAGACTTCTCTATAAACAAAGGGACCCAGACAGACCAAAGGGTACCTTTCCTCTGAAACAGAAGATTAAATGTAAATGCTGAATGGCAGATCATTAAAACATGGAGATGAGATTGTCAAAAGACTTAATAGCTATTGTATTTTTATTTGTTCAAGGCTTAAGAGGAAGAAGGTCACTTACTGGGTAAATTAATAAAAAATTTCCTACTGATGTTACGTTTAAAATCATTTTAGTCTCTCTAATTTTAAGGATTCTATTAATTTCTGATCGAAAATTCATTTCATCTCTTGTTCTCATTTGCCAATATTTTCTGCTGAGGAATGTAATACACCTTGGTATATTATGGCAAAGGAAGGTCAATACTTATCCTACTGAACACAGATTTTATGGGGTCTGAAAACTGGGACTTAACGTGCAACTAAAATAATAAATCCATTGGGCGTCAGCAATTAGTATATTCATAGTATATTGTGTGGTTGAGGCAGTAAAAACCAAAGGATTGTGCCTTCACTAGAAAAAAACAGTAGTGTTAGTGGGAAATAATTAGTAAGCCACATCTACATTACTTAAAATCTGCATAGGGCCTAGGCACCTTTAGATTTTGTTGTTAGACAGGTAAATAAAGTATTGTGTCCCAAACTAGTGGAACATTCCTGACACGTGAATGACCTTGGGAAACAGAAGTGAGCTAATCTACACTAAAATTAACACCTTACTGGCAGTGAAAACAAAACCCTGAGTAGGACACGATGGAAATAGGATATCAAATTCTCAGCTTTGCATGGGGAGCCCCTCTGAATGCACCTTGGTGGGCACAAGCTGATTTGCCTAGATGACAAAGAAAGATTTTTTTTTTTCCTTTTTCCCTTGAGACACTCCAGAGCTGGACTCCCTTCCTGATGTGATCTCCTGCAAAGGTACAGCTCTTGGATGGTTCCCTGCTCTCAGAGGAGGAGCATTCCTACCTTCTTCACCCATGGGCAGGGGCTGTGCTAGTGGAACAGCTTCCTCATAGAATCACACAAAGGTCAAAACAAAGCCAAGGTATTTATTTTTTTGTATAAACAGTGGATAATGTCTTAGATAGGGTGTTAAAGGGTATAGATTTAATTCTTATCATGGCAAACAGCTTCAATTTAGATATGTAAATATCTGTCTTTGATCTGGAGAAATAAAGCAGGGGTGCTGGTTCTCTTGATGGGATGATGTCATGCTTCAGATTACGTCCTCATTTCCTGTTGGTGCTTTCCCAGACCGGGCACACACTGAGTCTGACTATTGTTCAGCTCCATGTGACTGGTGAGCAAGCCAGGCAGAGATTAGGCGAAATTTCTATTTTTGTTTTGCCTTCTTAAATCGAGACTGACACACTAACATAAATAAGCACAAATATTTCCAGAGAATTGCATTTTCAGGGCTTCCCCCCCCTAACACAGAGAGCAGCAAGTCATTCTGTCAATGAGCAAACAAGAACACCCACAGCCATTTGTTCAGAGCAGCTTCCTGCCACAACCAGGCAGCACATGCTCAAAACGAGAGCCGAGTTTGAGGATGTATGTGCAGAGCCCAGAGCACCAGCTCCTGCTTCCAGGTGGCTCCGGCAGCCCAGCAGTCACCACGGCCACACTGCCCAGCTGCCCCCTCTCCTCCACCCCTCCCTATCCCTCCTCTCCCTGCAGGTACACGCAGCGGGCACACGGCCAGCTCCGAGCCGGGCGTCAGGAAACAATTCCTTTGTTTATACCCGCAGAACCAGGCTAATCTGAAGCATGCTCACCTTTGAACTATCAGGGAGCACAAAGCAGAGCCCTACGGGTCGTAGAAGAAAGACCCGAAACCCAGGGATGAAAATAATTTTTTCTTCAAATCCACAGCATAGAGATTAAAAAAAATTAGAAAAAAATCTGTGTCACTGTTCAGCCTCCCCTCCTAAAGATAAGTCAGAAGGACAGTGTGCATCTCCCTCCTGGAGCTTTGCTAATTTGTGCAGTTTTCTTAGCTGGAAGACTGGGAGGGAGGGAGAGTTAGCAAATTCTGCATCTCCGCTGTGCCAGAAATTTTCCTAGAAGCAGAAGACTTTGTACCACATCCTCAGCTTGATAATATATTTTAAAAAATATTATGTGACAAACACAATCAAATCCATGCACAGTGACAGTAGATGCGGAGAAACTGTTTTGTAGATGCAAACATGTGTTCTTCACTGTGCTGCCGTGCCAAAAATTTTCAAGTTGTGTGAGAAGGGAGGAAAATCAACTCCAGAAAAACAAAACGGTTACAGATTTTCATCAGTCAGTGCTAGTTCAGTCTATCCTGATGCAACTTTCCTTCTTCATGAGAGGGCAGGGTAACAGAAAATTTGTATCTGGAAAATAAAGAGTAGAAAGAGACCAACTGGCTTGTGCCTGTCAGGAATTTCTCCAGCAGCACGGAGAGACTCATTAGAATTTTTCCCATGACACACCACAAAAGATGGCTGGAGAAAACAAAGTGAGGTGCTGGAGCTCAGTATATTTCTTTGTCCTTGAGAAGCCTGGCCCTGCTAAATCTCACGGGCTAATGCATGCATAATTTGGGGCAGCTGATTAAGCTTATTGTGTTCCTGACTAAGTCGAGAGGAGTGAGGGAGGGACGGGGAAAAAGAATCAGAGTTGGCTTTAATTAAAGCTCTGCAATTGTCTCTAATATTTACATAGTGTGCTATCATAATTGATCCTGATTGGAGACTTCAGATGCAGAGACGAAAATGACACGCTGGAAGTCCCCAGTTGAGGAAACAAAAAAAGGGGCAGCCCCCGCCCCTTCCCCCCATCACTCCCAGGCAAATCAAAAGCCACGGAAGAGGAATTGTGCCGAGACACTTCATAAAGCCCAGAGCTCTGCATGGGCTCGGAGCAGCACACCTCCTTCCATGCACTGGTGAGCTGCGAGCGGCTGGCTGCACTCGGCAGGGACCGGAGCATCCTCTGGCTTCACACGCCTGGTCAGATGTGAGCTGTCCCTCTGCTGCCGGGCTGGACACTCAGGAGAGGCTGGGAGAACTGCTGCCCCTGCTGAGGATGTGTGGTGCTGTTTCCTAGGTTTAACTGAGAAGTTCCCCGTGAGGAAGAGACCACAAGCCCCACAGGAGAAGGAAGCAATGCCACCGTGGAGGAGAGTAATCGTTCCTTAAGATCCATTCCACCAATGCCAGTTGTAAGGAGTTCTTCACACAGGAGGACCACATGTAATTCTATTGGAAATGATAGAACTGTCAGAGTTTCTTCAATTTAAAAAGAGTGAGAGGTCTAGATCTGAATCAACTTCCTACAGGCTGGGCTGTTCTCAAGTCTGGGTCCAAGTGCTATATTTCAAAGCCACTTCTACAGTGCCCTGGACTGCAGTCACAGATCTCCTGATGGTTGAATGCAGATGCTGGTAACCGCTTGCCCAAGCAGCATAGGTAGCTCCCAAAGAGGTGTTTTAAGTGTCTGTGTGAGGTCCTTTTTGGTTTGGGATTGCAGATATTTTGTTTGCAATTACATGCAAAGGTGGGCACCATTCTGCTCTCACTGATGCTGCAACCACTTGGAATGGAAAATATGCATTGCAGTATCCCCCGCAGAAAACTCCCTTTGGATTTCTCATTAACTTCCCTCACAGAAAATAATAAATAAGAAGAGTTTATGATTTACCAGATATATTGATTTACCAGACCTTAACTTTATATTTTTATTGTTTTGCTTTAACTTTCTAGTCACAGCAGAACAGATAAACCAAAAAGAAGTTTCTGTCCCTCCCTTCAGAGCAGAGCTATGACTCACAAAGTTCGTGCATTCACTTGGAAATATGGTGCTGCATCACTCTCACTCTCTAAGAGCAATAGCATACAGAAACTGTACTGATGCTTGAGGCATCAGATAACCTATTTACTGGCAGGGAGGGCCTAAACTTGCACGGCTGTTTTCACTAGCTCCTGACTCAGAGTACAGCAGGGATCTCTACCAGACTCAGGAACTACTTAAAGGTTTTGTACTCTGGTCCAATCCATTATTTATATTATTTTTTCTTCAATATAGAAACTACAATGCTAGAAGAGCATAAGCATCATTAGATATGCAAGACACTACAAAATGCCTAGGAAACCATTTACAACGCCTCTTTAGATGCTGTACAATATCCATGATGACAGTATCCAAAACAGTGCAGTTGTTGATACCAGCAAGAACTTTCTGCCAGAAATCACAGACCTGGTAGAAAGCAATGCTGGTATAAAAAAGAGACATTTTCCCAGAGGTTAATACCACTGAGATTCAAGAACAAAATATTGCTTGTCTGCTTCAGATATTTCACTTCAAACAGTCAGGATTTGGCTTCTCTGTGTGAGGTCACCCTTTTGCTCTGGTGTAACCAGAGCATAAAGATAACTCACCAGGAACATGAGAAAATTTTCAGGAGAATTGCCAAGAGGGACATGAAGAATATTGTGGAAAGAGCATTTCTACCCTAACCTACACTGCTGATACTGAAATAGAAAGCTGTAAAAGTTTGAGGTTCAGCATGGGCTGGTGCTTTATTCCGGGCGTAGGCACCCACTCAACTCTGCAAAGGAAAAGAGCATAAAATAGGCTGGAAGCTGCACTGTAGGTAGGAGTCACATTGTAAATGGAAAGGATATTTTCTCCTCCTTTTTATTGCAAGCAACCTGTTTTATCTTAGCAGTTTGTATTTGGACTACATTTCCAGACACATAAAAGTTATGTGGGAATAAGGCAGCTGAAGAGGTGGTCCTTTTTAAAACTCTTTTCTTTCTAAATGGTATTTCAAAGTGAAGATGAACACTGGTTGAGGTAGAAAGTCTTTCTGCAGCTTGCCATCTGCCATTGCACGGGGTATTACAACACTTATTGGCTTTACTTAACTGTTAATGAAAACCTACCATCAACAGCTGCCATCACTCCCACTACAGATTGTAATAAACAATAGCCCATTTGGCTAATAGCCCTCATCCTCCTGCTCTAGAGAAAAATTAGCTAGGGAGATGGCAAAGAATCAGTAAAATTGAGGGACAAGAAAAGATGGCTAGAACTTTGTGATTGATTTGACTTTATTGGAACTGTGTTTTGCCCGGCCTTGAAAACTGTCTTTAAAAAAAAGTATGTGTGTATATATATATATATATATATATATATATAAACTGTGGAGCAATTAAAATGGCTGCAGCTTTAATTTTCCCTGAAGTCTTTTCTATTGACCAGAGTGCTCAGGGATGATCCACCAGCTGATTATAAACAATCCACTCTACTTTTATAAAACTAAGAATTTATAATTGGGTATGTACTCAATTTCAGAATCTAGAATTTTGCCTCTTTCAGACTTTAGAATTTTTCTGCCTTCTGATGTCTTTCCATAAATCAGTTTAGTTTTACCCCACTTTTAATTAAATAATGAAATATTCTCTTCATTGTCTCTGAGGTTTGTTGACTCAGAAGGTCTCTGCTTCTCTTTAAGCATCTCAATGAAGTTACCAGACTCTCAAGGGTTCTCCAAAATTTCTGCTGGAAATTTGGCTGATCAATATGAGTTTGACCAGTCTTATTTTCAGACAGAAGAAATCCAACTTTTTAAAATATATCTTCAAACATCTGCTTGTAGCTGTTGCTTTTAATCCTAAAGTTGAGTTCTTTATTATTCACACTTAGAAGAGTAATATAGGTGGATCACTGTAAGTGTGATGAAATAATAATGTCTAGTTTTATGTGATGCTGTCGTAAAATTAGGAAGACACATTCATGACTCAACATCTCCTCCAAAGGAAAAGGGAAGCTCCACCCATGTACTTCAGAGATCAGTGGGAAGATGAAAGATTGGGTAACTGGAACAACCAGCAGCTGTGCCGTGACATGCACATGAGTATAAATCCCAATGGAGATGCAGACACAGAGAGCACAGAGCTACAACAGGGGCAGACTCTGTTTTATCCAAACTTCACTTAGACCTCCTTAACTGAGACATTGTCGAGAGAAGTACACTAAGAGTTCATGCAGTAAATGACTACCCTAAGAATAGCTTTAGAGATATGGGAAACAAGCTATTCTCGGAGCTATTCTAGAACAGTTGGCTATTTTCAGGCTCTTGTCTTGTTTCCTTTACTTATCTACTATATTTTCATTTTCTACTTTAAAACATCCACACTACATAATTCCAAACAGTCAGCTATATTTAAAATTAGAAATTTTCACTTTCGTTTCCATTGTTCTTCACTCTGTACAAGAAGACTGGAGTGAGGAGATGAACAATTTTTTTGAGCATATGAGACTGGCAAGACCAATACTAGAATAGTGTAGTCAAATCTGTTATCTCAGTTTTAAAAAAAGATACTTGAAAATTGAAAAAGAGGCAGAAAGGAGACAGAAAAGTTTTCAGTTTGCCAGGGAAAATGTGTTACACTGAGAAAATGAAGAACAGCTTGCTTAGAACAAGGAAGTCCAGATAAACATCAAGAACCTATTTGAAAAAGTATACAGAAATTATTTTCCTGGGATAAATGAGAAGCTAGAAAAACTCTAGAGTAAATGGACAAACATTAAAATTTTATGCAGTTAGGTATAAATAAACCTTTTTTTTCAGTCTTTCTTCTTACCAGGGTCATCCCTAGTCACTCCAGTAAGGGACAAATGCATGGAATAAACTACCAAAGGAAATAGCAACTCCTGCATATTTGACATCCTCAGATGGGGATCAAACTTGCATTAACCAAACAGAAGTTACTGAAATCAACATGCAAGTAACTGGATGAAGTTTAGGTGCCTTTCATAGGGAAGAAGTCAAACCCAGAATATTTCATGGTCCTCTTTGGTTTAACATCTGTAGCTCCCCATAGCCAGCATACGTATATATACTTCAGTGTTTTATTGACAACTTGAAATGCTAAAAAGAAGTAAACATTCAATGTAGTGAGCACTAACTCATCTGATAATTCAGATGTCTCCAAGCAAGTACTATGTCTAACACTACAAAGATATTTATGATCACTTCTTATAATGCTATGTACTTTGGCGTCTTTTCCAAAGTTCCCTCCTTTGGAACAGAACAAGACTCCAACACTTAGCAGGGGAGCAAGCTGAGACACAGAGAACATAGGAACTATATTCCCACCTCTTCCATCACTCTCTTCAGCCACCTGCAGGACTTTTGTCTTTATACCTTTTATATTTTTGAGAACCTTTGCAATATACTTTGCATAATTTAAGTGAAGAATGATATCCAGTTGCTACACACCTCCTTTTTTTTTTTTTTT
>VWZT01011600.1:567553-825481 GCA_013397055.1 Pachycephala philippinensis
AAAAAAGAAATCTGAGTGCTAAATAGCTGAAATACACTAGGCTGGAACAGATTTAATGGGAAGATTATTGCTTCTTTTCCTCAGATCAGACAATTTGTTTGAAAGCATGAACTGCTTCATGTAACAGTCCCAACTTCGCAGCTGGATCAGACCTGCCCACAGCACTAAGAAAACCTCTTATTTTGTGAAATTGCTCTGAGTGAAGGCACCCACACATTTACTTTCACAGCACTGAGGCTGAGGCTTTCTGTACCACTCCAGAAATGCAGCCACTGTTAAGACCCACAAATGCTGCCCATCTGCCCACAAATGCAGATAAAGTCAGAGTTTGGGTTTGTAAACATTTGAACCCCAAACTATCTAACACAAAATGGGCTTTTTCAAAGAATGTATCTGAGGTGTTACTTATTGCTGAAAAGACTATGGACATCTGGTTTTCCTCGGTGTTTCAGTCACATATTTGGCATTAGAACTGTCAGAACATGTTGCAATCACTCAGATGACTAATACATTAAGGTATTTTTGTGGCAGAGGGCTGGAATACTTCCCACATTTCCCCTTTTGTCTTTTCAATAAAGACGGATTATCCCTTTCTTTCTCATTCCCTGTTAAGTCCCTAAAATGTACACTTCATCAAAACACAATGTCCAAGGATGTTAAGAGCTATACAGCATCTACAGTCCTCCCTAAATTGGACACTCTGTGTAATCTGCTTTTCTGGGAGCCCATCGTCATGTGAGGATGAACCAGGAATCAGCTTACAGGAACAAGGCTTTGTATGTTTGTTGTCCCAAGACCAGCATTGCTTGAGTTCCCCTGCTGCAAAACGGGAAGCTGAGCCTAGAGTGCTCTCAAAACTCAGAGGCTGGTGTCAGCCAGAATCTTAATGGTCACCCAGAGGCCTTTCAGGCTTGCCATGCCCAGATCAGGCAGCTTCTGAGATTCATCTCAGCAGGGATCAAGTACAGCTCCATGAAAACAAACTCGATTTCTAAAGTACAGTAAAAATTGGTTTTGGTGGGTTTTTTTTCCCCACATGAGAGCCATCATAGATATGTCTAGGAAACTGAAATTCAAAGTCCAACTTAAGGCCTTACATTTCCAGATAGTCAAAATACACTCTTGTCTCCTCTCCCCCAGTTCAGCATTGACTTCTGAAGGCAAATGACTCATAATTTGTCCTGTAACAGGAAAGCCACCTTTATTTAAAAGATTGCACAGCCTTTCATTTGATACTAGCTGTACATGAAGCACAGAAACCAATGACCACTTTAATTGTCTACGGATTTGTTTCTGTCTGTAAGATAGGTGAGCTTACACCTCCTACCAAGCTGGCACTGACCTGCCAGCAGGCACCCTCCCTGCCAAGGGACCAGCTGCCTGAAGGGGGACACAGGTCTTGCAGGCTGCACAGCAAAGGTTATGTTTTATAGGGTTTACGATTGAACAAGTTGGTGCAGACCTTAAATAGTCTGGGTCTTGCTTTTGGGATCCAAAGGTTTCGGGATTTTGGCTCAAGACAAAAAAGGATTGTATCTTGACCAAACCCCAAATGTTTACAAACACAAAAGGATTGTATCCTGATGGACAGAATGGAAATTCTCTTCTTTCCTGGTCTTCTGAGGTTTTGCTCTGTCTCTTCTCCAACAGCTTTCTCTGAAACACCTCACAAGAGTGCTTGCCTTCCTCTCCTTGGCTTTTGCCTGGGCATGTGCAGAGGCAACCTTTGTTTTATGAAGGTGTGGAAGGTCACACTAATCCCTGTTTTTTGTGTTACAGAATGAAATCTTTGTTGCTGAAAAGGCTTTGCCACGTGCCACACAATTTCTTTCCAAGGATTCAGTACTCTGTGTGGACTTTATTCTTTGTGGAATTTATTGTTTGTGGCAAGAAGATAATTTTTCAACCCCTTGTTGCTGCACACCAAGGCCCTGATTCAACAAAAGCTTCTGTAGTCACTCAGGTAAGTCATCCCATAGATTTCTGCTGTGAGTAAAGGTAGCTGTACAAAGAAACATGCCATGGCTTTGCACTCTTCTGACATATTTTAGGCAAACGCTGATCTCCTTTTGATATAAATCCAGGACAGATAATTTTAATAGGTTTTCTTTCTATGCAATGAGAATGGAAATACTAGGCAGAATTATAAATAGCATAATACTAACTAATGTTATATAGCTGAAAAATCTTACTTTGTAACACAGTGGTTGATGTTTTTATTAGTAACTTCAAGTATACATGTTCCCCCTTTAGAGTGATCAGCAGCTTCAGGGCCTTTTGATTATTATTATTTTGTCTCCTCTCTGTTTTAATTATAATGCACTTTGCACTTCTCTAAAAATTTTCATCTGAAATCTTAAATTACTTTGCAAGCATGAATTCATTAAACCTCACAATGTCCCTCTGAGAAAGCTGTTTAATAATACACCCATGTTATGGATACACAAATTCAGGCACACAGATATTAAGTAATTTTCCCAAAGTCACAGAGTAAATCAACAAAAAAGAACAAAAAGACAATTTAAGGGACA
Source organism: Pachycephala philippinensis (assembly GCA_013397055.1). NCBI lineage: Eukaryota > Metazoa > Chordata > Aves > Passeriformes > Pachycephala > Pachycephala philippinensis. The sequence continues at coordinate 570,085 of VWZT01011600.1, forward strand.
CACGCTTCCAGGTGACACAAATATGAATGTTGAGAAATACCTTCATAGATAACACAGAGCTTGCAGATTCCCACTGATCTGAAACCAGCTTGAGGTACCCCATCCCATACTGTCTGCCAGACCACAGACTCCTCTTCTTGATCCAAGTATTTCAACCAAACTGCTATGACAACCGTAGGGTAGCATCACTGCCACCACACAGCAGTTTAGATGAAAAGAAAACAGAGCTTTTGTGTTTGCCTATGCAGGAGCTTTACTTTTTTTTTCTCTGATGAAGTTCATCCCCATGATGAGCTGGAGCACAGGAGCAGGAGAGACTCGGTGGCTGCAGCAGCACACCAGCTGCAGCTAGAGCCTCTCTCCCTACCTACAACCAGCCCTGGCAATGGATTATTTCATTGTAGCCCAGATACAAGAGCACCTAGAAAATTTGTGGATGCCCCATTCCTGAAAGTGTTCAAGAACAGGCTGGATGGGGCTTTGGGAAACCTGGTGCAGTGGGTGGCATCCCTGCCCTTGGAGGGGTTGAAACTAGGTGATCTTTAATGCCCCTTCCACTCCAAACCAGTCTATGATTCTAGGATTCTATCTCCTCTTAATGTCCAGGAGTCTATTGCTGCCTCTTCTAACTGCCCTGAAGTGTAAAGGGCCCCAGGACACAAAGAAGTTTGGCAGAGACAGATACATTTTCACAGCCAAAGCTTCTGTTTCTCCATTGAAAACACTGCTAGTACATGATCATCTGATATGGTGACAGGTTTTGGGGCTCTTCTCTTCTGCTCAGGACTTGAACTCACAAGTCAGGCATCAGTGCATGGAGGTTGCAGCGCCTGTGCAGCATCACAAGTCCCACAAATGCAGGCCCACGATGCTGGGTATAGCTGAGACAGTCTGCACCTACAGCAGTGGCTGAAATCTGTGGGTCCTAAAGGTGCTGAAATATCTCTCCAAACTGGATCAGCACTGTCAACTAACTGCTTCAGGTAGAATTACACCCAGTTACAGGTAGAATTACACCCAGTTAACAAGGCTCCAAGCACTTTCAGAGCTTTACTCATTCTCTCTCGGAATACAATCTCAATTACAGTCCTATATTGACCCCAGCTCAACCTTTCCTCTCTCCCTTTTTTCCTCCTTATTTTTCTCTCAGATGCTACAGAAATTGCTTTCCTGGAACATGAAAACTAATGTATGTAAACTGTTACCACTGCCGTGGTGCCACTATATTGGTGAGGTAGTTAATTACCAGGATATTGCAGTTCGTCTGCTCTCTATCCTCTTGTGCTGCTCCTAAAAGGAAACAAAGGAAACGACATCAGAGAGACAAAGACACAACTCAGTCCCCTATTAATAACCACCATAAAGGAAATAAAGGATTAAAGGCCTTTTGCAGCACACATGGCATACAGCTTTGTATTGGCACAGATGTTGAAGAGGTTCTTGGAGCTGTGTCTGCACCTGGCCATGTTATTCATGAAGAGATAAACCTTGAGATCCTTGCTTAATTTACACTGAATTGCTGTAATGCCAAAAGGAATTTCACAGCAGTGAGATCTAAGTGAAAACCAAGGCCAGTGGCAAGAGCATTGCTTGGACTCAGACAATGCTTTTAGTCCTGATTCTGCCACTTTCATGCAGCTATCACGTTTGCAGGTGACTTTAACTGCTCTTGCTCTCCTTGTTTGTAAAAGGAGTGGTAACTTTGTCCCTCAAAAAGTACTTTGGGATTTACCTTAGCACTGAAATTCTAATTTCCTGGTGTGTCCCTACAGGGCAATATGTTCTCAATGACTGAAAAGCCAGGTCCTCACAAGAGGTGAGTCATATTATCACCAGACTTTTCATGCTCTCTGCAATCAATGACGACTTTTCTGAAAACCAATGACAGAAGGTGGTCCTGAATAAAAATGACATAATTTAGCCTTAGGAAGCACACAGAGAGTTGATAAAAAAATAAAAATCAAGAAGCCCTATGGATTCTAATGAATGCATAATTTTTAGAGCTGCTCTGTGGGATTTAATAGTAATTTTAAAAGGATGGTTAAAACTGCCATATTGAATACACAATTGCTCATTGCATTTAAGGGGTATTTATTTTAAAATTGTTTCTATTGATCTTGTTCAGTCTCTGTGATCACACTTGGGCTGGTCCTTCCTGGTTTTATAGGACGCTTCCATAAAGACCAGGCTGTCCCTGTAGGTGACACCCATTAAAAGGGTCAGTTGTTTTGAAATAAAGAGAAAGAGATAATGAGAAAGCCCAGCTCTCACCGAGAGGGGCAGGCACCAACACCCCATCTCCCGTTATCTCCAGCCAATAACGCAGTGTGGTGATGAGGTAATGCTTGCATTCAGTGCTCTAGGCAGCGCTTCGGTGGTGTGTAATTCTCTTTAAAGGAGACAAAACTGGGAGGCTTCCCTCTGTTCTGCTCGTGCAAATGAGCGCTTGATTCAGATCTTTACAGGGAAAGGGGGGCAGTGGGGAAGTGTGCCAGTGCTCAAGCTTTGCTTCCCTTCCGTCTTTTGTAACACATAAGCGAGCTTGAAGTGTTTTACTCATGCAAGTTAAACAAAATCTAAGCAGGTGGTTTGCTGCTGTAGACAAATCCCAGGATGGATTGGTTCCAAGGGCTTCTGAGTAAATTTAGGAAACTGCAATTTTTATATCACTCGCAAATCAGTTCACTCTCATCATCCTAATGGAACCAAANTATTTAAAGCATATCAGTGGGGGAAAGACCACAGAAACAGCTTTGTTTTCCTCAGCCGGTGTATTCCGCACGCATTTCAGTCACGCCTGCCTATTTCCTTTGACAGGAGGAACAGCTCCTCCTGTTGAGGCCAGCGCTGCCACCATACGCGGTGCGTGTGTGGGGCGGGCTCCGCTCCGAAACAGCAGCGCACTGGCAGCTAAACCTTGGAAGCAGATTGCGAATTACAGACAGTGTTTTGGGAGGAAGGCAGTAATTCCCCTCTTCACACTCAGGCCCCTGGCTGCCTCTGCAGGCTTGTAAGAGTGGAAGACAACACCTTGTTACCAACGGAATATACTTGGCGAGAAGTCAGGACAAGGAAAGGAAGGGTTGTGCCCAACAAGCCTGATCCCAACCATCACCGGTCCCCCTGACTGTACCCAGAGCAAGAGCCATCCCGGTGACATTTTCCCATCACTCTCCTGACTGCAAGAGTGATTTAAAATGAATTAACTGCCCTCTGTACTTGCACATCACCAACTGGATAAATTGTCCTTGGCTGGTCGAACATTTTTAAGTGCTCATTTTTCTGCTAGAAAAAGTATTTCTCCCTTCAATCAAGTGCAATTACCCCAACCATCTCTTTTAATTGTTGTATTTCCAGAAGATATATACCCTAGGGGCTTTCTTGCCAATACCAGTGGATGTTTTTTTAGGGGATTATATTGACCTGCTGGGGCTCACATCCATCTTTCATCTGCAGCAAGCCCATGTTAAAACTTCATGGACATGGATGCTGGGATAGCTCATGGGCAGGGGGGGAGGGGGCAGAAATGGAGATCCAGAAACACACATGTGAATAGCAGTTCTGCCTCTTGAACTAGAGCCAAAACTCCACAGATGCTCAGCTGGATGAGTCCATATGGAGCCTCTGGGGCTGGGAGCCATGGAGATGTTACTCATTTTTGAGATGACTTCTAGTGTAATTGCTGAAGTAGCCCCTTTTCTTTATCTCAGTGGGAGTTACAGTGGGAGACCAGAGATACACAGCTTGGCTGTTATTTTATTGTACATCCAGACTGACAAGGGCAGTGGGAAATCAAAATTTGCTGCCACTTTACACAGCTCTCAGCTCCAGTGTGATCAGGAGGAATCAAAGAAGTGGGAGCATGTTCCCTGTTCTCAGCACATGTGCTTCAACGCACCCAGATACACAGATAAAAGTCCAGTGAAAAGAATGGAATAAACATGAACTTAAGGAAAACCCACCTCAAGTGTGGAGTCCAATAGCCTTTCTCCTTAAAGGCAGGAAATGCACTGGCTTTGTACAGCACATTTTGAGAAGATTCAAATACAAGAGATTGAACAGCTTTTGTAAAAAAAAACCAAACCAAACAAACAAACAAACAAACAAAAAAAAACAAACAAAAAAACCACAACATCTAATTAACCTTGAAAAATGAATTTGAACTGTTCTTCGATTTATATCAAATGCACATTACAGTAGGCTTTTAAATGTCTGTCCTCTTTCTATCTGTAGTCAGCTTGGTAAAAGATGTATTTTCATTGCACAGGGGTTCCTCCCTTGCCTCTTCCCTTTCTTCTCACACAATAGAAAAAGCATTTTGGACAGATTTCCTCACTTATCTCCACTGCATTTGTTTTCCAACATGAATGTAGCATTACTGCTGGCAGTACAACTTACCTCCTCTGCACTGAGCAACACAGCATGAGTGTGCAGAGCCATGACAAAGATGCTCTTCAAAGTGTTCCCTGATACCTAAGTTGCAACACTGAACATTTGTGAAACTACTTGTCCATCCACTCCTGGGGGTCCTGTTCTGTAAAGGAACTCTGCTTTCACATTTGTGTTGTCCCTGCAGGAACAGCCATGTGCTAATTCAGGGATGGTTTAGCCCGTCTGAGTTAGAGGGGTTTATAAAAAGCCGCCTGAAAGATGACAGGTGGAGAATAAACAGTCAACTCTCTCTTCCTGCCTGTTAGGTTACTACCTAACTTGATCCTTATTCCTGAGTCCAGAAGGGAAATTGGTTTCTCCATGCTGCAGAAAGAGTGGAGAAGAATGAAAGTACATTGCAAAGTGGGATCATCTGAAATTTTCCTTGCTCCCGGCAGCCTGGAAAGGAACACACCTAGCCTCTAAAACTCAGAATAGCATCCTGATTTTGATGTATCTCAGTTGTTGCAGGTTTTTAAACAGGCAGATCTGGACCAGCTCATGATAGGGGTGAACCCAAGCACAATACCCTGACCAGCTCAGAAATCGACTGTCACTCGACCGATATAGATGTGCCAAGTATGACATTTGATTTGGGCCTGTGTTTGAGTTAAACTTTTTATGTTCAATAGTGATTCCTCCTACAGAGGAATACTGTGAATAAAACCTGATGGCAACAGACTCTGATCCCTGGATCATCTACAGGTATTTAAAACTTTAATTTTGAGAAATTGCAAAAACTGTCACTTCTGTGGGAGGACGAGAGGAAATAAAGCCTCCTGCAGAAACCAGAGTTGATATACTGTCAGTCACGACCAAGAGGGGAACATCTAGAGGAAAAAGAGAAATATTTTTTAGCAAAGTGGTGAGATGAGAACCAAGTCACCCAGGCCAAGAGAGTCAAAATATATACAAGCTGTCATGAGAAAATAATGCTCAGGGGAAGGAGGATGATATGCAGACATAGTTTGCATGAACAAGGACAGACATATGGAAAGAGAAAAAGACTGCAAAAGAAGGCAAGGGAGCAAATAAAGAGTGATGGGAAGCAGTGAAGTCGGTTTGTTTATGGAGGGGAAAAGCACGCGCCTGACAATTTGGAGTACATCACTTTGAGGATGACCTACTGTATCTTAGTGGAACCTGCTTTCCTGAAATGCATGAGCTCTCAGCTCCTGTTGGTCAGGGGTGCTTTAGAAAGGCAAGCAACATCATTAGTGGTTTTGACCTTCTCACATAAAAGAAGATAAATAGATAAATCTCCTTGGGGCAGAGTTGTCTATGACTTCCTCAATTCAGAAGGAAAATGGGAAATTTTGATATAGGAAAGAGGCTCCTCATACCTGAAAGAACATGCAGCTTCGGGATAAGCAGTGCAGCTTCTATAAATGCGATTTTCAAGGGGTTAAAGAGCAGGGTGCAGGTAGGATATGGCACAGGAAGGAACCATGGACAAAGAGACTAAGATATACTGGGACACATTTAAAGTCACTGTGCCTAGTCATCAACTGTTCCATGTGTGACTATAAGCAGGTTGTGGCTGCAGTGCTTTTCTCATCCCATTATCCTCTGGAAAATATTTCCCTCACCCAACACAGCCTCACACGTCCATTGCAGAAAGAGGGAACAGTCATACCCTGTCACAGCTCTCTGCCACACCTGCATCCAACGTTAGGGCTACAAAAGCTCATCTTGTATTTCATAAATCTGACCTACAAAAAAACCTAAGCATTTTATCTCTATGATTACAAGTGTATCGTTCTGTCCTTATTTCATATAACTTCTTTTGTCACTAGTGACAATACTGGTTCTTTCTCTATATCCCTTCAGCACTAAGTGCTGATGTAAAAGCCCCTCTTCAGAGTCTGTTCACGATATGCTACACTGTGTCTGTGCTTTTCCCTCTGCAAAACAATCTACCTACTGAGATCCTTTGCCCTGCAGGGATCACTATCACACCCTTGAAAGAAGATGAGATAACACTAAGAGGAAAGGTAACAAACAACAAGGGGAAACTCAGTGACCACAGAAACTGGGCATCTGAAAATGAGACAGCACTGACCTGTTCTTCTACACAGAGACATCATCATTCACCTTGACCAATGAGATGTGTGCCACAAAATGAGCAAAGCCTGGGATTCAGCTGCACTGAATAACCTCTAGTGCAAGCTGCACTAATAGGTAAACGTCACCTGGTGAAGAGGGAACAGGCTTAGCAAGCACAGAAGAAGTTGCCCTTGATTATTACATCAGAGCAGGAAGCAAACAATATTTATTTAAAAGAATGCAGACAAGAGGTTTTTCAAAATTCTTAAAATAGCCATCTCTGTTTACTGTTTTTACAAGTCACCTCACAGGAGACAGAAATTGAAACATGGTTCCCTAAAAGCCTCTCTGCTCCCCATTTGACAACCCTCACTTTGTCTGTTGGGCTGTGACAGTGGGGATCACTTTGAGATCAGAGGAGGACATTTGTGCTTTGTGCCAGCAGAGAGTATTTTTTTTTTTTTACTGGGACACATTTGAGTGGCACAACTTAATAGCACCACGAACATTGCCAAGGCAAAAGAATCAGTCACTGACACAACAAACAAGAAAAACTGGCACCAGAATTATTAGTTCTGAAAAGTGATGTGAGAATATTAAAAGATAGATACACCTGTAAGCTTCACTGCACTAAGGAGCTATTACTAGCCACTACAACCCAGGTGGCTGGAAGATGGACTAGCTTCTAGGATTTCAGGATATGCAGCAGCATATCAAAAGAAGACTGAACTTCCGTTAATGTTAATGGAAAAGCTTTTATTATCTTCAGTAGTATAGACACAGTCTTAGCTGAGCCAGCTTTGCTAGGCACTCTGAGACAGGCAAACCCAAAAGGTTTAAAGACTTTTTAAAGTCACTGTGTGGGTGCAGCATGTAAGCCAAGGCATTGTGCTGGGAGTGCAGAGGCAAGCAAAGGACAGCAGCATATCAATTTGGATCCATGGGGAGAAGCAACAAACAGAATGCGATACTCAAGCTGCAGATTGGCCAGAGAGAGAGCAATATCTGTCCTGCAAGGAAGAAACATTCATCTGAGATTCAGATTAGTTAAGAACATGTGGCATGAGTAATGTAGTCTTATTTATCCCAACTGTTTCATTCATTCCTGTTCCAAAGGAAGGAAGTAAAAACAGCAACTGATAATGTGTGGAGTTTTTGTGGCACTGCTCATTTCAAATTTAAAACAGTAATTTAAACATTTTGGTACAAAGGATAATTTATACAGCGGTCACTGAACCATTGAAATGCAGCCTCCGCAAGAATAATATTGTTTGAAGTGGCAGAGGGAAGGAGTGGGTTTGGTGAAAAGATGATGATACAAATAGCTGTTCCAATGAACAATGCCAGGAAATGCCCTGTGACAGCACAGGACCTGGAGGCCCCCTTCACCTAAGGCAGCATCCAGAAGACACCTGTACAGTACACCTCTGGCCTCCGCTTCCCTGTGGAGAAGAGGGCTTGAGTCACAAAAATGAAAGGTATTTTCTTCTGAAAATAGTTCCTTCCTGCTGATATAGCCCCTAAACACTAGAAGGAAATGAAGGAGGGAAAGATTTAAGTAGCATCCAGATACAGAATTTGGGATTGCCAAACCCGTATTGGTAGTTCTCAAGGGACCCCAATGTGTAGTCAAGGCCTGCTGTGCTGCTTATGTGCACAATACAAAGGCAGTGATTGTCTCTTTCCTAGTAATTAGCACATTACACTTACCAGAAATTATTTTTATCTTCGGCAAAAGAGCCATTAGCACCCCACATCTCAGCATTTGTGTTGCCAGCAAGACACTTGGTTCCAACAATAAAATTAGAGTGCCCCCTGGATGAATGGAGAATGGCACTTGGCTGAGAAGGGCACCTGTTTTCTGGCTTGTCTCAGGGCTAGGTAGCATTTCTACAGCCTTACTGCTCCCTTGGAGTGTATTTTAGGACAAAAGATGAAGCAGGACAACATGGAGACCATGCAATGGAACGAAAAGGTTTGGCTTTTCTAGGATGTCTTTGAAGGACAAAGCAAAGAGCAGGAAAAATGGCTTCAAAGTAGAGAATGAATTCCTAACATCATCTAAATGAAACAAGCTTCTCCCCATTTATGCTGTCAGGATATTAATGACTTCTTAAACAGGTTAATCCAAGAAGTAACCAAGTAAAAAGAGAGGACTGTCATTGCTGAATACTCCTTGTATTCTCCTATTTCTGCCTCTGTGACTACAAGCTGTTTCCTGATAGCTGAAGGAGATATGTCAGCTGGTGCTGGCCTATGACTCATGGGGAATGCAATGGGCTGGGCAAGACCTCAGTGGCTTCACTAAGTTAAAATTCTTCCACTACAGGAGAAGAAAAGAGCTGGAAGACATTCCTGACCAAAGCACAGCTCCAGCCTTCCCCTGCCTGAAATACCACAGGAGACAAACCCAGGAGAAAGAGAAACCCTGAGCATCCCTGGGCAGAAGACCCTCCTTGGGACTGCTCATTGTAGGGGATGGGTCTTTCTTGTGTGCAACATGGATAGCAAGCTCTGGAAAAGGACTGACATGGGTATTGGGCAGACAGTGATGCTCAAGGCTCACACAGATCCTTCCCAATCTCTGAAGAGCTCTTCCCATGTCCACTCAGTTTTAGTGTCATCATATCCCACCAAAACAGCAGAGGGGTAGCTGATCATCAGCTTCAGCAGATCAGAGGCAGCCACCACTGCTGGATGAAGAGATAGAAAAAAAGGATGGAAAAAGGCCAGTTACTTGGAGTTTGTCATAACCAGTGCTGGTTGCACCAGACACTATCTTAGGAGGTCTCTTGGAAAAAGCTCTCTACTTTAAAAACTTGATTTACGCTTAACAAAACCTCAACAATTTCCATCTTACACCAGACTGGATTAATCCTTAGGGGAAAAATATTTTGTATATACACAATACATAGATATTTTATCTGTGCCTCCTGTGGGTGACGGCCTATTTACCCAGTGGGTGATGCTGGCCAGTTGTAAGCATATTATGTATGCTTCCTCAGCACTGAAGGCCTGCTTAATACTGGAGATGTCTGATTGGCATTGGGCAATAGAAATGTCCCTTTTTTCTGCCAGAGTCCCTCAGCCTCAGACAACAAAGGAATATTTTATTTTTGGCACTTAAAAAAACCAAGCCATGCACAGCTAAGGTAGCATTTGCACACATGTAAATGTGTCAGCTAGCTAGCTTCGCTTCATTTTCTCCCACTTTCAGAAATTAAACTTCTGGGAAGCATTGGCAACTTTTACATGACATTTGAGTTCAAAGGAAAAAAACAACACACTCAACAGTGAATTTGATTGCAGAATGATTATTGTGTGACTCACCCCTTTAAGTATAATAATGGAGAGTTCATAAAGTATGCACTTGGGCTCTGGGCTGCCCACCTACACTCAATTTCCTCTGACTGTGGAATGTCCTTTGGCAGCTTTGCAGCTAACCAATACCCCAGAGGCTGAGGAAAACATTACAACTTGTATGGTATTATTGGTCTAAAGGCTGTGGGCTCGTATTTCAGCCAGCCAGCACAAGGTTACTTGTAAAACACAACCACACCTTGTGAGAGAAAACAATTCATAGGGCCATGATTGGAAAATCTGTGCTCAGATAACAGAGAGTTGAATACAGTAAAACTCCTAGATAGGTATCACATCAGAAGGCAATTTTTCCCTTTCTACCACAACATTTTGGCTCACAAGCCAAGCAGCATGGTAGCTAAAAGAGGAGCCTGCCTGGCTACAAACCTGTATTAGATGACATACAAGTGTTGAGTGAAGCTCTGCTCCTTAATTCAGCTACAGCGGTGCCGTGCCCTAAGGCACATCCACCACTCTACATTATGCTCCCAGTGGAGCTGTGACCACGCCTGTAGAAATCCCTTGCTGGACATTCAGCACATTTCTTGTCAGACCAAGTCGAGGCTGCTGTCACAGTATTGTCCTTCACTTCTGGCATCCTTCTTTAACTGGATGTGTATAAGCCATCCTGGAGAAGAGACCTGGGCTTAGTCTGCTTGTGACCCTCACAGTCATTCAAAGTGAGCATGACATTGTGCAATTCCCAATCATCTTTGGTTCATTGAGGTACATCTCGTACCTTTTAAGCTATTCAGTCCTCCTACATACAACTTTTCCTGGAGTCTCTTCTAAGGGAACCGAGCCACTCCTCTCTGGAGACAAAGGCTTCTCTTCTCGTCCTGCCAGTCTCATGTTCTCAGCCTGTCACAGCACAGCCATTAGCCCTAAAAGCTTCTGTTTGGTTTTTCATCTCTTATCTAGGGGTGTCCTGCTTGACTCGCTGCACAGCTAAGCACTTTGTCAAAAACAGTTCCATACTTATTACCCATAAGTCCTAAGAAGACATAACAGTTTTCCTCAGCCATGGCAGCAGTCCACTGCGTTTTGTCCGAACAGTGGACCCAAAAGAGAAGTGGCCTTTATTTCAGTGGCAGCTGGACTGGCCTGAACTCAGTAGCACCTAGTAAAATCCCAAGTAATAGCATTTCAGAAAGGACGCACTAAAATATCAGCATGAAAACTCCCAAACCAGGGTCCTTGCAAAGACAAGACGATCAGTGTGCAGCAGAGCACTACAGCAGAGTATTTTAGCACTGGATAGGCTGAAGCAGCAGGCCTGTAACTAGCACATTCTGTGGCTTATTTTATCTTAAGGAAAAACAAAGGTTCACTTCTAACTCCGGGCACACTGAATGATTCTACATTTAGATAGACATTGGACCTCTCACTTTTCACTTAAACATTAGAAATAAAACTTCAATTATTTGTTTTATTTTTAAAAGAATTAATAGAATTCCAGTACGGGGTTTGTTTTTAGGTTTTTTTTTTTCCCTCAGGATACTCAGACTCATAAAGCTCTATCTGGAAAACTGCAAACAGGCAGTGTGATAGAAATCTGCAGGCTTGACCTTGCTGCTAACCTACTCTGGGAGCATCTCCTTTCTTCCTCTCCCCTCTCACCTCTGCACACAGACAGAGAAAAGAATGGCATTTCCCTGAGTTTGTAGAGCACCTGAGCAACTTTTTTTTATGAAGAGTTGTGACCTCTAAGCTAAAGATTAGCACACCTTCAACCCCACCCTAAACCATGCAAATACCTCTAACCCTCTCTAACCCTCTGCTCGACACAGAGCAGAACCTTCTGCCAAAGCTGCAGGTGTTAAAAAGGAACCTGTATTGGAAGGGGTAGAGTTAAGGAATATCTCTGCTCCCACTGGAATAGCTTGCTCCAAAGTAGCCCTCGCTCAGCAGGGTAGGCCATTCCTTCCTGCTGTCCAGTTTCCATAGCCACGCCCTCTGCACAAACTCCTGTGCTGATGTAAACTCAGCACTAGTATAGGTAAATAAACACTGAGCTGCTGGGCCCACCCATCCCACCCATGTGTGACTTCAACACATTAGGGTGCAGCTACAACACACTAGGTGCCTTCTGAGCAGAGGAGAATCCGATACTTTTCCCTTGCAGTATTCATCTAAAGCAACAGGTAAAGGGCCAGTTAGGTGTCAGCAACCCAAACAATTGCATGGTCCTGTTCCAAAACCTCCTGAAAGCAGTGGAAGGACTCCCACTGACTTTAAAAAAGGCCCTGCCTGAATGGCAAAGTGAAATGTTACAGAGAATGCTGTACATCTTAGTTTATTTCCTTTATGAAATCGAGTTCCGCCTTTTCTACACATGCTGGTAAACTTTTCCATGCAGCCGCCTTTTTTGTTTTCCTCCTTATCTTTTGCCTCCCTGCTGTGAAAAAAGGCTGATATCACCTGGTTATTTTTCAGTACAGCAGCTTAATTGTGATTGCCACTTGCTCCCACAAAGCAAAGCATGGAGCACTCCCCTGTTCTGGGAACTTCCAGGACAGCCGTGTAGTGGGAAGGAGCAGGCTACCATGCTGCACAGTGACAAAGGTGTGCTCCTGGCGCTCCACACTAACCATTTCACCTGCTTCACCTGCATTGAAATTTTTTGTCTCTTGTTAAGCTGAAGGGCAGCCTTGCTCCTGGGAAGGCAGCTCACTTCCTCCTAAACCTCTGCACGGACTTCATGTTACTTTGGTTTTGTATGAAAACCAAGATTTCTGCTTAGGTTTTTAACAATGTTTTGTATTTTAGTACTACAAAGCTGTATATCAGGGCACTTCACACAATGTTACTTGCTTTACTATAGGAAAAATCCCAGAGCTCTCACATTTCAGCTTAATTTCTTCCCTTCCCCAGAACCCAAATGACAAAGGACTTGACAAATGCAGGGATGGTCTTGACACCCACACCTATGATATAGGAAAGGAGCTACAGTGCTCAGCAGCAAAGCTGCTGCAGTGTTATGTGAGGAGCTGAACAGATCCCCTTGTCCATCCCAAGCTCACTCTGAGACAGTCAATGGGCTGCCCATTATCTCCTGTGTTTCAGTCAATGCTAAACACAATGCTAGTGCTTTAAAACACAGAAAGTAGCAGTAATAGACTATCATATCAATGTTCTGCTTCACTGGAGCTAATCAGACCTTTTAAGAACAAGCAATATAATTTTGCATGGGGATTATATTACCCAAGGGCATTAAATGCTAGCAAAAAAAAAAACCCCAAAAAACAACAATACCCAAAGCACCAAACCACAAACCAATTTTTGTGTCATTTACAAAAAACCTGCTCTTATTTTATAGGAGTTGCTTTCGCAATTCAGATTAAAAAAAAGCCACAAATCCAAACAAACAAGAAAATATCAACTCTTTCAAACAGAGAACATCATCAAATAATTGTCTTGTGTGTGTGGGCACATACTGATGTGCATATACCTGTAAAAATTGCATGTGTCCCAGCATCATAGGACAGCTGATTTAGCAACAGGATGTGTTGCTGCAAATGCTGCAGCATGAAGGGCAGTTCATCTGGCTGTCAGTGATGTAAGAAGCCGAGCAATTCCAGTTCTCAGAAACCTTTTTCCTCCTGGAAGGCTGTAAATAAAAGGGGAAATATCATCTTTGGTCAGAAGGTTGTGATGTTGTGATAAACAGGTAATCTAAGTAATTAGGAGCATTTTGTCTGATTTGTGCAAAGTTGTGGCTGAGCAGTTATAAATTATATTACCGTATTCAATTACTGGAAGTAACACTTCGTGCAACCTTTGCAGTCTGTAGGGAGATACCCCAGTTTCAGATGTACCTTTGTTAACCACTGCATTAATTTTTCCACTTGAAGGGGAAGAATAGGATTTGTGCGGAGCAGGAAGTTCAAAAAGTCTCTCAACTTGAAGTGTTAAAACGTTTGACCATCTTTGTGGTATTTAAACTCATAACAAATACAGAGTGTAAACAGACATCCTAAAGATACTTTGATTGATGTGCACAACTGATAAGAACATTTCCAGTTTTCAGCCATTCTATTAAAATGCTGATTAAATCAAAGCAAAAATATTTCATCAAAATATACAGATTTTGATAAAGATTATAACAGAAGGTCTTGAAGCTTTAAGGTGGATTCTAGCCATTCTTTTCAGAGACAGCATGAACTGAAAACCTCATCCTTTGAAAAGCTTTGAATTTATTCCAAAGCAGAATTGGAAGCAGAATTTAACACTTCAAAAATTGCTCCAAAGAATTGAGGTCTTGATTGGAGGCTGTCCCCTAGTGAAAAAGGACACCTGTGGTGCCTATTATAACCAGGAATTTATTCAGGATTGTATATACAAGCAGGCACACTCATATGTGTGTGTCAGAAATGGTAGGCCTAATTAAAGGAGCCAAATGGAGCGCATGCCTCATTTTACTTTGTAAAGAATCCTATTATGCATCTGGCAACAACTGCAGAACATCAGTGCACCACGGGTAAGCACTGCTGCAAAAGCAAGAACTGACCAGATTGCAAGCTGACACCTCAGGGCAGTCAGTGCTCCAAAAGGTACTGCAGACTCAGGAAAATCAGCTGTCACGGTGACACTTTTTACAAGGCCAGTGGGGATGCAATGGTAAATACCACCCCTTAACAGGGTATTGTCCAAAGCAACCTCAGGCACAAAAGCTTACCCTGGCCCCTAAGCTACCTGGTGTGTCTTCTTGGAGAAGGCATGGTGTTCTCCAAGGAACCAAGGCAGGAGAAACTAGAGGTACAGGACACAGAAATATCAACATCAAGGAGGCTGAGAGTAGCAATGAAGCAGGGTAAATTGAAGCCTACTTTTATCTTGACCTCCTCAGTACTTGAACCCTGTCAAGCAGCTCGGCTCTCACTCCTAGGAGTTTGGCATTCCTATGTGCGGCCGTGATCACCTCTACCTCAAGTCTTGCTGTACTGCATTGCATGATCCTTTGCTCCAACTCCACCTTTCTCATCTCAGACTATCGGGGTCCTATCCTTTGTGTCCCAGCACCTTACTAGCATTCACAGTACTAATGCCAGTGAGATGACAATGGACAAGTGGTTATGATAAAGGCTTTGTGAACAGGAGAGTCCTGGGCCTCTTTCCTGCTATCTGTAACTATCTGTTTGCACTATCTCTTACCCCACTGGTTTACATCAAGCTACTCTGGCATGACAACCATAATCATCAGTAGAAGATCATCTTGGTTTAAATCCCAGGAGAAAAGCTGATTTCCCTTGTCTATTTTGGTTTTATCTTCCTCAAACTTCCTACATTATAACTCTAGCATTGTCAAGAAGGAAATGTAGCATAGGTAAGACACTGGCTGCCACTTTACAACCATGTGCCACTTTGAACAAGCGTATGGTCAGAGGTGGTTGGACAGCTGATAGCTGGTGCTCACTTGCACTTCCTCTATTCCTGGCTCTTGAATAGAGGTTAGGGATTGTGCTTTAGATGGCTAAATCCTGGGGAAAAAACTACCAGTACCACCAGGGCCCATGAATGGTCACTGATAACTTCCGAAAAAAGGAAAATTAATTAGTCAGTGTTTCCCATTCCGTCACTGTTTTTCTCAATATTCTGAATTTATCAGAATTTATTAGAGCTTCAGCCAAGTAAGCAAGTACACAGAGATATTTTTTTATGGATAATGAGTATCTCACTCTCTTCTGCTGTCCTGTCCTTTCCATCCCAGATTGCACCCCATGAAGCAAACCTCCAGGGAACCAGCCTGCCACAACACAGCACCTGAGGTGCTCGCACTTTCCTGCCCTATCAGTCCTGTGCACTGAATGTAGGTAATAAGAACAGTTAATAATATTTTGGTTACATCAGGTGAGGCAAATCAGGACATGGAATGAGGAGATAACCAGGAAGCAGGATGGTTATGTGCATGGCATCTTCCTTGCAGCATCTTTTCAGCTGTGCAGTGAAGTCTCACAGAAGAAGCAGCAAAGAGCAGACCCCTCCCAACCTATGATTCTTCACAAGAGCAGCTACAGAGCCTGCCTTGTCCTGAAGTACAATACAAAAGATTTGCTGGAATAACTAGTTCAGTGCAGTGAGATTGTAACATGATCTTCCAGTCGTGAGTGAAGGTCAGGGGGACCCTTTGTGGGGCTCCAGCCGACTGCAGTGTGCCATCACCGATCATTACACAAGGACTCGCTAATAGGGGTGAGTGCTTACAAAGCTATTATGTGAGGTACTCTGATACACGGAAACAGACAGCTGGAACTAGCCTGTCTTGTCAGTGACTGCATATGAGAAGCCTGATTTTCACTCTGATACTCACAGAAAGGACTTCCACTATTGAACTCCTTACAGCCTTACAATTTAGGGATGAAAAGACAGAGACAATAGCAGCCCTTTAAACTTTAGCCCTTAATGACCTCAGTAGCAGATTTCTTTATGAGGGAAATACTTGCTACAGCTTTATGCAAAAAAATCCAAACCAAACCAAACAAACTTTGACAAAAAAATCCTACAGAAATGTCAGAAACAAACCCACAAGACCTGATTTAGGAAACAGCTTAAGACACAAGGCAAGCTGGGAACCTCCATTTTCAGCTGGTCTTTGAGACAACAATGAAAGACTTTAAAAATATATTGCTGCAATACTTCAGATGAGAGCCACGACAATGGAACAGCTCTGGAGCTGTGTGGCTGTTGTGAGTTAGCCCTGTCAGGCAGCTAAGCACGACCCAGCCACTCGTTCAATTCCTCCTGATAGCAGGAATGGGAAGAGAATGGGAAGGGCAAGAACGAGAAAACTCATGGGCTGAGATAACAACAGTTTAAAAAGTCAAAAAGGGAAACAAGGAAAAGCAAAAACCAGGAAAAAATAAGTGAAGCAAAAAAAATCCTCCATAACTGCTTGCCACCAGCCAACCAATGCCCAACCAACCTGAGCAACAGCAGCTGGCAAACTTTCCCCCCTAACTTTGATTGCTGGGCACAGCACTATATGGTACAGAATATCCTTTTGGTCAGCTGAGGTCAGCTGTCGCAGCTGTGTCTCCTCCCAGCTTCTTGTGTAGCCCCAGTCCACTTGCTGGCAGAGCAGGTGAGAAGCAGAAAAGGCCTTGACGCTGAGAAGTGCTTAGCAATAACTAAAACATTCCCGTGTTATCAACATTGTCTTCATGACAAATCCAAAACAGCAGCTGTGATGAAAAGAATTAGAACTCTCTTCCAGCTAAAACCAGTACAATGGCTTTGATGGGGTAATGCGGAGTTGGCAGCACCTTTTACACCCCGTTATAAATTAACCTTCCCTCACTTCAGAAGGTGCTGGGCTAGGAGCCAAGGAGATGAATTGACTTTCTGAATATGTATCCCTTTTGCTTCTGATATTTGTATTTAGAGCTGCTGGTGATATGCTTGAATGGCTGCTGACAGGAATGACAGAGTGTCTCTGATTGCAGGAACGTTATCAGTTGAGGCACCACCATCAAACGCTGTGCAGTGATTGCCTGCATCCGGCTGCCCTTCTAAGACTCTGTGTTTTTTCTCTCTCCCCCTCTTTCTGTCTTTTACCTTTCGGGCTGATTTCAGCATCACTGTTCCTCCTTTCTCCTCCCTGAAAGGATATTTTGGAAGTATGGCTGATCACTGTCAGTTGTAATTCTTCAAAAATGTAAATGTGCTTCAGAGAAGAGGAAATATGGTATCTGTGACTCATCCATACTTCAGGCAAATTCTCTAGTTCAAGGGAAAATAAAAAGACGTGCCCTAAAAAAAAAAAAAGTTTTAAGACCGGAATAATGAATTTAAACAGGAAGAGTTATTGAATACAGCCAACAGGCTTCAGAAGCAGCAAACATCTGATACACAATAAAGTAACAATAGGCTAAGAAATTAATTATTCAGATGTATTGCATATCCTGCACGCAAGTGGAATAGCAGACCTCCACTCACAGATAAGTACAGCCTATTTTGGTTTGTTTGAGGACAGGCACCCTTCTTACACCCATACAGCAAGAAGCACACGGCCCCACACAACTCCATGGACTGCCACGCAGGCAGGGCATCAGCACCTGGCTCTCTACCAGGAACCCTCTCGCCTGGAAAAAATTGTGTGCTGCTGTGGTATTTCCTTTCTTCTTCTCCAGTGTCCCTCTTGACGAGTCACTGAGCTCAGACAGGACAGATTTAAAGGGCCACAAGTTGTGCGTGTGCAGAACAAGTGGGACAAATCCTTGTCATCTTTCCGCTGCTGCTCATGAGCAAGGCTTGCAGTCCTGTAAACAATGCCACTGTGTCAGTGCCCGCCTTGCAATGAGAGCTCACACACTTCACTCCCCATTCCTGGCCATCCTGAGATCTGCAGCTCATGCAGCGCACTCATCCTGGGCTCCTGGGCAGCTGCTGTTAGTATGGGGGTGATCTCTCTGCTGGTTTGTACAGTATTTGGTACTGTGTTTCATGAAAGACAGCAATAATTATTAAAATCCCTGTTGTCGTGAATAAGAGTGAAGGCAGTCTAATTCCAAAGCAATACTGCACTTCATGTTTCGGATCCCAACACAGACATCTGCAATCCACGTTTTAACATCTCTGCAATGACCTAATGTGTGGCAATTGCTGGTGGACTGGAAGTGTTTCCATGGCAGACTGGCTTTGCAACAAAAAAGCATAACAGGTCGTTGCCCAGAGCAGCAAAATGTTGGGAGCTACACAGTGTCAGCGCAGCGTGTGAACAGTGGCAGATCCAGAGAAGCTGGATGTATTCCAGTCATGCTGCTGATCCCAGTGTTGGATGCTCCACTTGCACACACCTCACCACAGCCCATAAAGTGCAGTGCCAATGATGAGCTTTCATGATGAGCAAGGGTATAGTAAATAATTACACAGAAGGGCCTGTGTCACTGAGCATTAGCAGATAAATTATGACTCGGTTTTGAGCTAATGTTCATTGTTCTCATTTAAGGTAAAGGACAGTCTGAGCATCCAGTTCAAATCTTCTGAAATTAGTGCCCAGGCCTGTTTTTTCAGTATAAATCCATCTCCAGCTTTTGCAT
Organism: Pachycephala philippinensis; assembly: GCA_013397055.1. Classification (NCBI taxonomy): domain Eukaryota; kingdom Metazoa; phylum Chordata; class Aves; order Passeriformes; genus Pachycephala; species Pachycephala philippinensis. The sequence goes on from VWZT01011600.1 coordinate 588,960, forward strand.
GATTTTTAAAATTTATTTTATTTTTTTATTTTCCCCGGGAGAAGCACAAATGTAATCCCCCATTACCACACATTATATAGACGATCTTCCTAAATTTGGGGCATTCAGAGAAGGTCTGACACAATGACAGTGTGAAGGAGAAATCTTCCTTAGGAAACCCCCTGCCTGATCATGGTGTCACTCATACCACTGCTGGTAACCCACCAAGCGCCACTCATCCTACTGAGTCACTGATCTGATCTGGCATGGGGAGTTAATTTCAGTGCTCAGGGTGCCCTCACTGACTCCTTGTGCAGCCTTGCCCCAGGGGCAGGCTGGCAAAAATAATTTGGAGCTTGGTCTGATGCCAGGGAAAGCAGTTGTATGGCTGTCAGATTAAAGTGGATGCAGCTCTCTTTATTCATGAGCTACTTCTGCGTTTTTCCTTATTGTAAATCTTTTCTCTGTACCTGGGAATGCCTGCAGGTCCCAGCAACAGGGCTGCCAAGGGGGTGTGGCTGGGAGCTGGGGGTACAAAGGAGGGATGGGGTGCTGGGACCAGGGCAGGCAGCTCTGGAGACATCCCTGAAAATGCTCCTGAAGTATAACAAACAGGGAAATAGACTGCAACAGCTATTTCGGGAGCAGAAGGTAACAGCTCTCAAGGAAGAACATGCAAATCACAGCAAGAAAAAAAAGAGAACAGATCCAGACAGCTGCTGTCTCACTGGCATAGGCTTCACTGACCGTGTTTGTTCCCGAGGGACAGATCTGCTGGCAGCTTTGTGCAAACACTGTGCAGGGTGCTGTGCCCAGGCCAGGGGTAAGGTGCAATGGCAGCAGCTTTCAGCAGGTGCTGGGAAAAGTCATGCTGCCCTCAGCAACCACCAGATTACCTCATGTACCATTCATGTACCTCATTCTCTACATTTCGCTGCCTGTATTTCCTCAAGAGCCTTCTAAGGCAGTGTCATGGTTTAACTCCAGCTGGCAGTCACAGGACAGGCAGCTGGAAGGAAAACTGGGTTCTGCCCTCCAGCTTGCACAGCAATAGCTGCCTTCCCACCTCCAGGCACAGCTGCTTCTCCCTTGTTTCCCATGGCTTCCCCAGGCCTTTAATTCAGCCAAGTATTCCTTGCTAGGAGAAAGCTTGAAGAGGATCAGGTGAATTCAAAGAACATGTGCCACCCAGCCATGAGTTTTCCTCCTGTCCTAGTTTCATCTGGGATAGTGTCAATTTTATGCCTAGTAGCTGATACAGTGCTGTGTTTTTGGTTCAGAATGAGAAAAATATTAGTAACACACTGGTGTTTTAGTAGTTGTTGAGTACTGCTTCCTCTAAGTCAAGGGCATTTCAGTTTCCCATGCTCTGCCAGCCAGCAGGAGCACAAGAAGTGGGAGGGAGCATGGCTGAGACAGGTGATCCAGGCATATTTTATAAACTCTGTGCTGGGTTAACAGCAACAAAAGTAAATCCAGTATTAGGAAGTATTGGGAAAAACATAGAGAATAAAACAGAAAAAACACCCAAACATCATTATGTTGACACAGTTTTTGGGGTCCAAAGTACTTTTTTGTACTTTTGGGGGCTAAAAAAGATCAGTACTTGAGATGAGCTGAGGGGGATTACTAAAATGTACTGTGTCAGTCTCGAAAATAATCTGAAAACCACTCAATACTGGAAGAGAGGAGCATTGAATGCTCTTTCTCCAACCTTATTCCTCCACTTGTCACTGCCTATGGCACAGTCAGAAAAAAAATCGTGGGGCAGAGGGACACAAGGCCTGAACCAGTACAGCTGTTCTATTGTCCTTACTTTGGTGCATCACTGACAAGCAATGGCTTTTTGTTAATAACCCAACCAGGACAGGCACTTGGCAGAGGTACATAGGGACATACATTTCTGTTAGTGTAAACTGGGCATAAAACACCACATTCTTTTAATTCACACAGGCAAAAGTGGTGGAGCAGGTTATACAGGATTCTGCTCTCACCCCTGGAAAAGGGCTGACACTCATGAATTCCTCTGCCAAGAGACCTGAAATGAGCCTGGAGGTGCAAGGCATCAGCAGATTATACCCAGAGGGCTTCTGAATTACTTGTTCTGTTTCATTCCTACTCTTTCCTGTTTGGCAAATTCATTCCAGTTCTGAAAGGTCAAGAAGCCATGCAATGTTATGTTTCACTAATTGACCACTTAACTTTGTGTTCAGGCCCCCCAATTCTTTGGGCATGGCCAGGAGTGTCAGGCTGATTTTTGTTAACTGGAACATGATGTCCAGAACTGGGGAGCTTCCAGCACTGCTACTTTTAGTTCTCCAAGTAGCTGAGGAGTGTCAGCTTGGCCAGGCTGCTCTGAAATAGGAATGCCTTTGTTTCCAGACTGCACTGGTGGCAGTTGGGTCTGGTTTAATAAAAACAAATATTTAAAGTCATAGGTGGTTCCAAAAAACTTGCCTTCTTTCTTATACTTCCTCCAGGGGCCAAGTTTTCCTTATTTCTTAAAGGATAATCCCTTCTCTTCTTTGGGCAAAATCAGACCTGGGTGCCTCCAGGACTGGAGATTGCATGTGGAAGCCTCTTGCCCTTTGTGCCCTTCCTGAGCCCTGCTCCCACAACAAACCAGTACTTCTCTGACATTTCACCTCCATGTTCCTGCTTTTTCCTCTATACCCACTGCTAGCAAGGATGGGTGGTAAAAATACTCGTGACACCAGAATACTTCCTGGAGAGATTGGCTTGGGTTATGTGTTTGTCTGGAAAAAGAGGTGGCATGCTGATACAGGCTTTTTTTACTCTTCCTCTTCTTCTTCCGTCATGCTATTTGGTATTTTTGTGAAGTCCCAGTTTCTAGAATTATGTACAAGGATCTCAGCTCTCATTTCAAAAAACACAGTGAGCTGTTACCCTCATAACTATAAAAAGTGAAGCGTGTATCTCCAAAACTAGGTGTCAAATGACATCCTCTGATTCTTGAAATCTTACAGCCTTGAAGAGAAAATGATGATATTAGCAGCTACAGCAAGGATTCTGGTTATAATTTTGAATATACAGGATCAGTAGTGCTGTCTTTGTGATTTCATGAACACTGAGAATGGAGGACACTTAAAAATAATTTCAGACACCCTGGGGCTCAAAGCAATACATCCTCTCCTCCAGCTTATCAGCTGCTAGAACAGTATCTTCCTGCATGAATGTGCATTCCTGAATGAGTAACATACACTGAACCTGAATATTTCGGTTTGCACCTTGAACAACAATCAGAATGCATATTTTGTTCCTAGGAGAAAATAAACCTCATAGCACTTTTACTGAAAGGCTGATACAGGACTAAGCAGGACATCTTGGGTTACTGAATTCAGTCTGACAGGTGCCATTTGTCACTTTGGTAAATTGACACCATTATTTTAAAAATTGTCTGGGTTTCTCCCTAGTCACTTTCTCTGAAAAACATCCCAGAATGTTTTTTCTCAGATGATTTGGCAGCTTGCTTATATACAGCCTCTTTTTAACTGTGGCTACTTCATAGTTATTTGATCTTGCACCATCTTTGTCCTTTAACCTACATAAATCTTTTTCTGCAGTGTGATTATTTGTAGATAGCAAGCACATGGCTTCTCAGCCTTTTTTTTTTTTTTAATTTTGCTGTCTTTGTCTCTTCCTATGTAACCCTCTTTTCCCTCCCCATGTAATCATCTTGCCTTTTTCTTCAGCATGATTGGCTGGGATTGCATATGATGTCTCCAAAGGAGAGGTTTGGTTTTTTCCTGTGTTGACAATCAGTATTCTTCAAATTCAGCACATTGAAGTTCTGGGGGTTTTAGGATGGAAAAAAGAAAGTAATCCCGATTCACAATACTCAGATATTTGATAGTTCAGCAATGTAGTCAAGCAAAGTAGAAGAGAAGAAACTATCATTTCAGATTCCAAACCATCCGTCTGTAAAAGGACACCAGGAATCTTTAAAACCTAAGTCCCACCCAACAGTCAATGAGATTCATGGACAACATAGCACAGTCTTTGTAAACCAGGATAGCACCTGATTTTACACAATACCTTACAGAGCTAGAGAGTCTTAAAGCACTTTAAATAGTCTCACTTCCCAGATGGCTGCATTTAGTAGATTACACCTATAATTAGCAATAAGAGGCTAGGGAATGCTTCCCGTAGGGCCTGTCTCCTCAGAGGGACTTTACCCAAGTATCCTGAGATGTGCCTAATACACCTCTGTAACACTGGCTGTGAGAAACAAATTCAATTTGCTCTTCTTTCTGCAGACTCAAGCCCGTATCACTCACCTCCTGCTAGAAGGGTGCCCAGCCTGCCAGGGCCCTGTGATCCACCCCTGCCACGCATTCCACAGGGGAAAAGCAGTAAACATGTGAATAGTTTTGTAAACCAGTGATGCTGATATTCAGTCCTTGGGGAAGGAGAAAAGAAGCAGACTAGATACTGGATCCTGTGTTTTATCCTGTGTGGTGGTTAATATGAAAAAGCAAAACATGGAATAGGGACCAGCTCTATGTCTTCCCTCCCAAACACTTTAAGAGTGATTCCAGAGACTTGCAAAGCCTTATGTTCTTCTGTGGATCTGCTTCTAACTTACTAGAAATTAAAAAAAGGGTTCGTAGTGTGCTATTTCACCTGTCCTGTGTTTTCCTATCAAATATAAGAGGAGGGAACTGTTTACCCTTTGAATCATTTTGGATAGACTAGGAATACAGCACTCCTACGCACTCACCAGCAAGGCAAGAAGATACGCCTGCTTTTACAGGCAAGTCATACAGTCTCATTAATGTGCTTTGGTTTGCAATGGATGCCAGATTAGGCAGAAAAAAACCCAAACCCCACAGATTAATTGCATCCAGGCAGTGCTCAGCCATTGTAAATCAGCCTAGACTCATAGACTTTAGTGAAAGTACATGAGTTCACATGGGTACAGATGTGAACTTTGAGACTGAAACAGCCCTAGATTACTTTCCTCTCATTACAGCCTTACTGGAATCTCCTAGATTGCGCTCTGCCTCTCCACAGACAATAACAGCTCATCAGTCAGCAATACAGATTCCCATCCATTAGCTTTCAAGAGGAACAGAGAGGAAGCACCACGTGTGACCTTGTGCATTTGGTGATATACAGCTCACTTAATTCAAACTCGCTGCATCTGTTGGGTTACATAGCACAAACACCCAAAATGTGTGTGCAGGTCTGTGCAAAGGGATGTTCTGGGCAATCAGTAAAAATTGACACTGGGGAGCATCTGAGTAAGCATATGAGAAAGATTACAGAGTGTAATTCCCAGAAGGATTTAATATATGTGGGATGAAGAAATTATTTGTATTTTATTTGCTTATAAAGCAGCTATAGATATCTGCTTGAGTAGGAAATTTGGGTAAAGTAGACCTTGGGTATTGATGAACACAATTACTTGTAGAGCCTTCACCATTGTTTTGTGGGAAACCAAGGATAAGCAGGTCATACAACAATTTCTACTCTTAGCACTGGGTGTTAAACACTTCTTTGATAGTTGAAGTTCTCCATTTGGAGAAAACAAACAAATTTGCTCACTTTGTTGAGTGGTGACTTTCTTGTGAACTGGTAAAGGCCCAGTGCTGTCTAGGTAGGGCAATGCAATAGATACATAGGTAAGTGCCTGTCCTTAGAGAGAAGGATGTATTTGAGACAGTATTGATTGTGCTGTGCCAAGCTATTGCTGCCCAGCTTCAGGGTTCAGACCCCATCAGGTTCGCTCTGGCCCAAAGTGCCCTTCTCTGCAGAGGGAAGCTGGGCCCTCAGTGCCTGGAAATGGTCAGTACTCAGAACAGGGCAGCATTGTAGCTCCTTTCCACCCAGCACTGAGTCTTGGGAGCTCCTCTGTACCTGCTCCCTGCAGCTCTCCTGGAGAGTGGCTGTGTGGTGCAAATACATGGAAACACATGAGAGACTACATGGTGCAGAAAACTGGGAAACAAATGGAAAACTTCGACCTCCCAAGGAGGGAAAGAGGATTTGCTTATAGAGCAAACACATGGATTTGTTGAAGGTTGGATTGTGGGGATTCTGTGTATCTTTTCAATGCACGCTAAACTGCTTCTCAAAGGTTCATCTGAAAGCTGGCAGGCTAAACTGCATTTTCTGCATGTTTTTATTCTGAAATTTGGCTGTCCTGATAAGAAGAGAGAAATTATGTTCAAACAAGCAAAAATAAAACCTGTTTTTCTAGATGACGTTGTGTTTGCCAACATCAGTAGTAGTAACTTTTATACAACATCAAGGACAGTAACTTCTATATTCCTAATTTAACACTGACATTTCATGACAAGTGCTGTTAGTACTTCTTTTCATGCTACAGTATGCAGGTCTGTTAAATTATTTTCCAATAACCGTTATTGCATATGGTTTGTTCTCCTAAGACAGTTATTTCCACCTGTGCATTTAGTTATCTGTCCTTACATTTTGCATATTACCATCTCTTTTTCCAGTTTTTCCTGGAGACACGGGAAGAATAAAGATCACATTTGTCTTCAGAAACTGATGGGGAAGAATTAACGAAAATTTGCAAAATTGTCTGTCACCAAAACTTCAATTTCCAGGAAAAAAAAAAAAGAAAGAAAGAGTAGATCTATTTGTTACCAAATATTTGTTGAAGGGAAAATGGAAATGAGTAGCATCCAGAATGGATTCGTTAAGAACAAAACATTATGTCCCACAAGTAGAATTTCTTTTCTATCCCAGGTAACAAGACTAGTAGCTAGAGGAGAACCAGTAGAAGTCACTTATCTTTATGTTGTTATGTTCCTGTCCCTGGTTCACATGACATTTTCATAAGCCAGGTAGAGTATTGATGAAACTAGTGCAGGTTGTGTGCAAGCTCACAGCTACACTCAGTGACCACACACCCTGGTTCACAACCGGAGTGGAAAGACAAACTGAATGAGGTTTTGTTGGCATCTATCCTGGACCTCCTCCTGCGTACTGATTTCACACAACATCTAGAGGCCTGAACAAAGAAGGAACAGACTACATCTTCAGAAGACACTGGAAGAGACCACAAGTAAGACAGGATTAGAATTCAAGATGATTTTACAAGTGTCATTCAAGACTTTATAGACAGGTGTGTCATCCGCAGGTCATACAAAATTACCTCTCTGTTCTGCCTGGCATTTGTGAGGCCACAGTATTTCCTACAGAAGGAAGAATGACTAAGGTTGTATATTAAAAGAAGGTTGTAAGAGTAAAAGGTCTGAAATAGATTGCCAAGGGAGGTCCATATCAACTCCTTACTCAAACATCTTTAGGGAGAGATTAGACTAATGTTTAAAAAATTGTCTTGGCAAAAATGTTCCTGCCATGGGACAGACAGATGAACTAGAGGAGCTCTTTAAGTCACAGGTCACATTTCTTTTTCTCTTTCAACTTTTCACCTTGGTACCCACATTCTCTTTCCTGAGGAACAACAAATCAAAAAATGTTATTTGATTGCCTCCTTTGTAAACACAGTGCGATTTTAGTACCCACACACAAATAAAGTAGTATCTCATATTACCAAATTGCCAAATACCTGCCTTGGTTTTTAAACTTAGTATCTTAAGAATATTAGATAAAAATTAGGTAACTTGATTGGTCTGGCCCCAGTTTGTAAAGGGTTTTATGCATACAAACTCAGAATGTCACGACACAGTACCTACATATTAGCCACCCCCATCCTTTGAAAGCTGCAGTGGCCCTTGTGGACCTTCATGCTGACTTTGCAGTTTTTAACATGATGTCTGACTTCCTTATTCATAAATTATCTGCCAATGAACTTCTAAGGGAGCCTTTGAGCCTTTGGAAGATAGCTTTTATTTTTTCCATTTTATATACTTTGTAATACTAAATAGATCTTCACAGAAAGTTCTTAGTGAAAGCAGAAAGTCAGAGGCAGGGCTCCCTTTGGTAATTTGCAATGCCTGATTTTTGTTAAACAGAGTCAGATGCTGAAGAAGCAGAATTCCGGGTTCAGGTTGACAGGTCAACTGCATTGCTATGTTCAGCTTTTCTCTTTATCAACTCATGGCTCAGAGACTGGAGGGGAAAAGATGATAAAATAAGCAGGGTAAAAGAGAGATCAGCCATGACAAAGGTGAGACTGGCAACCTCTGAATAAATATGGAAACAAACACTGAGGAAAATTAGTACACTGAGCAAGTCCAGGGAAGTTACTGAGACAAGGTGTCAAATAAGTTCAATACCTGAAATTTGATCTGATGGAAGGAGTTCAACCAGACAGAAAGAGCGCGACTGAGTAGCAGTCAAACAGTGCCTCTGAATTCTTACAGGAGTCATAAAATCCTGTAGCGTTTGGAGCATCAGAATGCTCCACTCAAGAGAAAAGGGTTTGTTTTCAACTGTTTAAAAAAAATATATAAACCCCACAAAAACTAACAGTAGGTTTTCTTAATCTCTATCTAGACCAGAATTCTCAGTCCTCCAAAGAACAAGTTATTTTAACACACTAATTTGCACTAGCCCATTACTTGCAAAATTATTGAAAGTATGAACCGAAAATGAAGACTAAGGCACAATTGGTGACTATAAGCCTAATTTTGCACTACAGTCAATTCTAACAAGTAGAGGCCTCTCTGTACTACTTGCTGTGCAGGGCTGCAAAGGGTACCCAAGCAGCCTGTGAAAGAGCAGGCTCTCTCTGTAAGCATTAGTGGGTGAATATGATGGTCACTTGGAAATGTCTCGGCAGCAGGGCTTCCTGCCTTAGGAATAGGATTCATCAGCAGAACTGTCCTCAGAAAACTCCCACTGTCCTGTGTTATGTTTCGTTGGAGAGAAGTGCTGCAGTAGTCCTTGGTACAGGAACACCAGCTTCAGTCCAGGTTGTGTTATTCCAGGCCTCATGGCTGATCTGACTGAGTGCTGGTGGCAACACAGCTTGGATTGGGAGGCAGGACTAGCTGATGCCCAGTGGTACATTTCTCCAAGATTCATGTGATTCTATAACTTTCGTCCAAAAGAACTGTTTTTGGATCTGCTGTGAACAAATGATACAATGCAGTTGGATTTTTGCTTCCCTCAGATATATATATATTTCCAGCAGTCTCTCAATTATAAAAGTCAATTTCACAGTCAGTAAATGGTTCCTTTATTGATTCTCATCTACTAAATCCAAGCAACTCCACAAACAACAATATACTGGTGATGTACTGAGGGATAAAATAAATTACTCACATTTGCATGGAGGAAAAGCACAAAGCTACAAATTGACAGCCTCTTTTCTGTACTTCAGCTATAATTTCAAATGTCAAAAACCTTTGACATGCCTCATAGATTACATCTTTAGGAGAGCCCTACTTCTGTTTAAAAGCTGAAATGAAAGGACTTTTACTTATTTTGAATTGTAATTTCAGCAAACTCTTTAGGCTGCCAAAGAGCTCTTAGCAGAAGCCAATCTACATTGGAATTCTGCACCTACACTCAAAACGTAAATAGAAAGGAGAAAGATTTAAAAGTATAATTAATCAAAAGCCCATATCAGGACCTTGACTTCTAGAGGGTAAAAGAATGCTTGCAACCAAAAGACAGGTTTGAGCTCTTCTTGTTGCAAAATCAAGCCCCTGGGATTAAGGTCCTGGTGATTCTCCGACAGCAATGCCAAGGACAAGAAACAGATGACTTCTCCTGGCTGGGTTTTCATCTCTGCAGAGGGATTCTGCACAACAGACAGATAGGTTATAGCCTGCACCATTACGTACCAAACCATGTCTCATTACAGCTCCAGTTCCTGCAAAAGCTACCGTGGACAGCTGGAGTCATACCGAATTCCCACTCGTTTTTACCATTTCTCTCCATTGTAGGAATGCCTTCTGGAGAAACAGCCCATGAAAAACAGCCCTGCACTGCCTAAGTTCTGTGCTGATCAAAGGCACCATAGCTGTTCCCAGGGACAATAGCTTGAAGTAGCCTTAAGGCTCAACAAAGGTTCAGCTTCAAGAAAGTGACAGTAGCAGAGGGAATTGGGCATATTTACAAACAAAGCAAGAGCAATTCATTATGGAAGTCAAAATGAATTGTCGTTCATTGCACGTTTTTGTAGCGTGGATTTTTTATGTTTACTGAAAGCCTCTTCATGCAAGTTCTGCTCTTTTAATAGAGAGGTGTGAAAGTGTATCTTCCTTAGAAGATTTAAAGAGGATATGAAGATTTTGATGGTTTAAGCATTTGGTAATCAGAAAAGCAGGCCACTAGTTTGTTTGCTTTTCTCTAACAGCTCCAGTAAACTCCCTGGTGCTCCTTCTCCATCTGGTATGGTTTTACTCCCTAATTTCCTCCTCCCTTGAAGAGAAGAGACCTCTCAATAAAAAGACACTGAAATTTTCTGTAGTAGACTCTGGATTTCTTCCTATTTGTCTGTTTAAGAAAAACACTTATACTCACTTAAAAAGCTGTCTCTGGAAGAGAATGTTTAAGATAAAACTTAATTAAGCCCATTTTTAATGCTGAATAATTAAAACTACCATACCTCCAGAGGTCTGGCATGGAGAAATCATTTAGCAAATGATTACAAATCATAATTTTTGTAATTTCTGACAATTAATAATATTGATTTTTTTTTAAAGTAGCTACGGACATATTCAGTCCACTCAGATCTGTTTGTTGGCCTTAGGGAATCCAGCAAACAGAATAGAAATGTCTTTTCTCACAAAAAGCCTATTGAAGTTAGCAGTCTGTTAGGAACTAGATACTGCTTCTAGATTTCCTGTCCACTGCTCTGGATGTATTTCCTTCACATTTCTTCACAGCTGTCCTACAATGTTTGGAACTCTTTAGCCTCCTGCTTAAGCTGACTTCACCAAACTTTAACTCTCTCATGTGGGAAAGCCAAGGGCATCCATCCATGGGAGTATGAAGGGCTGAAGCAAATGTTGCCAAAGTAGGCAGTCTTCCAGTGATTGCAGTGGATCCTGGCACATGCTCCGTGAGTGACTTTTAATAGGAAAAACCCAAGAAGAATGACTTTCCAGATACAATGCAGGCTGAAACTCTCTGTATATTGTGACTATTCCTGTGATACTGCTAAATGACAAAGGGACTGGTGGTAATGGGCCGTCACTTTTCACCTTCAAGCCCTCACTATGAGCCCACCATACTCTGGTGTGGGTGACTGATGGTCCTCACCATCCTGAAGTTGTGGAACAGCTTCTGTGAAATGGAATGAGTGACTCTGATTAGGAATCTCAGTTTATCTGTGGAATTGGGAGCAGTTCCGTGGAACAAAAACATTTCACAGTGAGTGATTATGCAAGCAAGAGTGAAAATAAAATAACAATTACTCTTTTTTGAGATGATACGCAAGAGGTGGAGTTGTATGTGACCTGTCTTCCTATATACTGTTAGATTCTTGGTTCAAGTTTCACAGAAGGGCTGACAAAAATGATGAAGAATTTCAAAACGAGGATGGGATAGGAGTTTTGCAACTCTCTTGAGCATATAGGGGCAGTTTCTGTAAAGATCAGTGCGAGTTTAGAAGCACACAACTTGTCCAGAGCAGCAACCATCAAGATATTTCCAGCTGGACTCCAGCACCTGTTTCCAGCAAGGTCTATCATAGCTTCATTAATTTCAAAGTACAGGAAGCCACTTGAAAAGGTAATTTGATTTGTTTGAATGCAAGGATATGCAGACTAATGGGCCAGTGATTGGAGGGAGAAGGTGGGGCTGCGGCTGGGGGGAAAGGGGTTAGGGACAGCTGGTAGAAAAACAATGTCCTGGATGGCTGCATGATTTGCAGACACTGGAAAGGGAAAGTGTCTGTTGTTCAGACCTGGGAGAGACTCTCTATCACCCTAGGGGAAGGTTATGTAGCTTCCCCGCATCTTGTATTACAGAAAAGGCCATGTAAAGCAGGTAATCACCTGCCCCCAGCACCTGATCATATCTACTGGGATAGGGAAGAAATTTTATCGTCAAAATTTTCTGCAGGATTGCCTATTCTGATTAATTCTAATGGATCTTCTATTTTGTCCGTAACACCTTTCTCTCATGCCAGCCTGTACAGCCCCTTTTTTAAATATTTCACTCTCTAGAGCACCTGCTTGCGTTTCTGCTTGGTAGCTCTTGCTCTGACATGCAGCTGTAGTATATTCAGCAGAGTATATTCAGAGAAAGAAAGCAAAAGTGAGTGGGAGAAAGGTTTGCAGAGGAAGACACTCAGGCTACTTTCCCTTTTATGTGAGATATCTTTATATAGATATTTACATCGATGGCAAGTGGGTGGTAAATAGGCTGTAAATATTCCCCTTATGTCGGTGTCCAGTCATGGGTGCAACCAATAGACAAAAGGAAGATGGAAGGCTTTGGAGGTGAGAACCTCCACATTCCAGAACATATATACCTTTAAGCAGCCCTGCTCTCTGCAATCAAGCCCCATTCTCTTCTTTTTACTTCCACAGGCTGATAAATACATCACAAATCTTAGTGATAGCCTTTCAACAGCAGGGGCATCCTGACTGATCACTATAGACATTTTTTTTTGTGCCAGCTTGTTAGTGGACATTAATAACATGAGCTGCCACCTCTGAACAAAAGAGAAAAGGTGAAAATGTGTATCATTTGGGTTGCTGATGGAGTCCCATCCTCCCAGCCCACATCATGGGTGTGTGCAAGGAATTTCTCATGCATGCTCACGTGAAAAACCGGTATGCTGTCAGGCAGTTTCCAGTAAATGGCTCTTAAAGCTTCAGAGCCACTGCCATACAAGTGTCCATTGTTCATATACAGGATCTGCCTCCCTAACCATTCATTATAAAAGCACAGATCACAACAGTGGCATGTTTATCTTAGCAGGGTGTTAAGTCTTACCAACTGAGTCACAGTCACTGGTTTAGGTTTAGAAATGGGATTACTGCAGCTATTCCAAGACATCTGAAATGCAGGACAAGGTACATGTACAATGTTAGTGCTCAGGCAACAGTTTTAAGAAGGTAGAATGCTACTGGGCTGAGCTTGAACCAGATAAAAGCATTTTATTATAAGAGAGTGAATGCAAAACAACTCTGGTGGAGAAACAGGGGCTTGTTCACAGGCAGCTGTCAGCCTGGAGAGTCCGACCTCCTTGGCTGTCCTTTGCAGAGAGGTTGGCTGCTCTACAGGGCAGTGGCTTACCTTCAAAATGCTTGAATTTCTCCCTAGGCTAGAATTAGTGTCTGTGAACACTCTCATAGACGTGTTCATGCATTGAAAACTCCAGCCAAAAGCGATGCAAATCTCAGGAGGTGAGTAACAGCTGTAAGAAGTTCAACACTTAATGGAACTCTTTCTCCAGGTCATCAAAATTTATGAGTGAGTCTGGACTGGCATCACATTATCCTATCCTAAATTGAGTCCTGTCTTTATTATAAAGATAATATTGTTTATTTGGACAGCTGCTTTCAACAGAGCAGAGAAGTGTCCTGCAGGGAAAGTCTCCTAAATGGCCCTAAAGAAAAAAAGTCACAATTTCATTCAAGCCGGTAGTCTCTATGATCTTTTTCCTTTTGGTTCCCCTTCTACCATGAGCTGTTTCCCAAGCCAGAAGACAAGGTGTCTCTTCTCCTCTTCCTTAAGGAATAGGGAATGGAGCTGGAGGAAAGGGACCTTGTGAGAAATTAAGAGCAGTGAGGAGAGAGAGAGTCCTTACAGCCAGTGAGGCTGAGAGTAGTGTAACAACCTGTGAAACAGGAACACAACCAGCAGTTTTCAGGCCACTCCCTTAAGAATCAAAAAGTCTGCTGGCACTCAGGAGATGAGGCAAGAAGCGAGAAGTAGACAAACAAAGGCGGGGTGATGGCTAGGGAACAGCAAAGCAGAAATGAAGGAAGGATAGCATACATCAAGGACATAAAGGAAGATTGAGATAGACGGTTTGGTTCCTCCGGAGAAAGACAGAGGACAACAGCAGATTGGATTCAGACAGAAGTGGCATACTGATGTCTATGCAGGCATACATGCAGAAGGAATCCCAGGAGAAGACATTAAAGGATAGTATCTGTGGATGCTTTGCATGGTGGGAGAGAAGTATTTGGAAGGGGAGATGGGAAATACAGGAAATTTGGGAATGAGACCTGAAATACTGAAGAAGGGTGAAATGTTCAAACCTTTATAGACAGACAGGAGCAAGTTACAATTCTTGAGCCTTTGACACAATGAAAATTACTTTCCTCCAACTTTGTGGGCAAAATGCGTTCACTGACTGGCAACTTCCTTACAACCCCCTTCCTGGAAGAAAACAGCTTTTCCTGCTTGATCTGTTCACTTCTCTGTTACCTCACATTCAAGCTTGAGCTTCTCTTAATGTGTAACAGGTGGTATTTTCCAATGCCCCTGTCAGAAATGGCCGGGCTTTGCAAGACACATCACACTCCTGCTCCAAATTCAATATGAGGAGGGCACAAACACAGGTGAAGGAGGAGGAGAAGAAGAAAGTAATATGGCCAGGCTTTCACAGCAAGAGAGGAAATGCTGTGTAGGTTAGTACCACCAAGGAACTAACCGATTAAAGGCCTCCTAAGACAGAAAATCCTGTGATAAACATCCTGGGTGTTGTGGGGTTTTCTTCTGTTATTGTTAAAACTGCTGCCTAAACAATATATTTGACCAGAATAGAGTAAATAGGGCAATGGTGATTATGAAGCACAAAACCCCCAAAGACTGGCCTCTGTTCCTATAATCTTTCGAGCAAAGACAGCCCTCGTATACACTGAGAAAACAAACAGGCAAAATCAAATGTAATCAACTGTGGGATGGAGTAATGAATTTAACCAGCCTCTTCTATCTGCCGTGTTTATGACTGTGCTCTGCAAGTAGTTTTTGTTTGGGGGCTGCAGTCTTCTGTGTGAAACCTAATCCCCAAATACAGCACACAGCTCCTGAGGCTCGCTTAATCTTGGGCTGACAGAAAGAATGAAAGAGGTGTCAAGGGTGATAGACAGCAGGCCTGCCGGAGCTTTAGCTGCCTGGTACCAAAGGAGAAGATCCTTGGCCTTATCAGATCCCTTTGGTAAAGACTCTGCACATTCCTAAGGAGGGGCTTGGGACCGACTGGTTGGATAACCCAAAGCTCTGGGCAAGGGATGTGGAACAGGCTGAAATGCCTTTGATCAGTGGAAAGAAGAGAAAAAAAAACCCTACACACACAAATTACCACTATCCCCCATATGCTCTCCAATATTATGCTGCTGAGAAGACGTGACTGAATTAGGAGTTAGGAGTTCCTCCAGAGTCGAAGTGCTGATCTAATAACCTGTCCAACACTGCATTTTAAAAATAGTGTCCAGTTAATGCTGGGTTTTTTAAAGCTTTCTCATTATTACTGCTAATGTCAAGAAAGAGAACTAAAATAAACAGGGCTCTTTGCACTATTCCTGGTTCTTGCCTGTGCTGGAGTGGGTGATACTTGTGCATTTGTTTAGGATAAGCATTATTCTTACATATTCTCAATCATTTTTTCCAGTTGTTTTAGACATGTGACTAAAAATTCCTAGAATTTTGCAGACTTTTTCTAAGTGGTCCAAAACAGAAACAAGCATGTTATCACCAGGTGTAAATTTCTTCTGAAATATTGTCACAGGAAATTTGCAAGGACCCATAAACCTGAGAAGATGGAGGAAAGTACCACCAGTTTGGTCTAAGCTCCTTGTAGAGGCTTACAAACACTGCCAAACAAGGGCAGCATTGTGATCTCATTCAAAGTGTTCGCATGCTGAGCATAGTGGCCTGTAAAATAAAAAGCCACTATCTAGACTTGCAACATAGAAGTACCAGTAACAATAGAGAATTAAAAGATTATGTTTTCTGCATTATTTCATTCAAGAAGATTATAAGACAAAAGGAGAAAATGAAAAGGCACATACTGAAATTTTCTCCAAAGCAGAAACTAGCTGTGACCTCTTAAATATATTAAATGAATTTATGCATTAAAGCTTCCTCCCCTCACCCTCGAATGTCCCCATGAGAAGCAAAATTGTGCCATCTAGTGGGATTTAGACCAGGTCTTAGCTGTACATTCCCGATGGACACTATGGGCGCCCTACAGACCATCTCCACCTGAATCTGTTTACATTATAGCATGGACATTTTTGGATTCCACTTTGTTCCCAATCCCTCCCTTGCCAGAGCTGCAGGAAGGGTCCATTCACCCTGCCAGGCTTAGGGCCAGAGGAGGGGAGGGGAAGTTTCTTTTTCAGTTATCTGCTCAATCCACCTTCCTTTTTGGCTTCTGCATTGATGAGAAAGATGGGGAAAAATCATTTTCATGAAGGACCAAAGACCCGAGGTTCCCCATGAGTGAAGACTCTCCCACTTGCCAAGCAGCCAGCAGCCTTGGGATTTTGTGCTGCACAATTATAGAGCTGGTGTATGCAGACAGCGCCGTAGCACAATCTGATTTCCTGGCATGCTTTTGTAACCTTAGTTAAGCAATAGGCCTAATATAGATTTCAGTACAGTGTTTAATCTTTGCCCTTTATGGATTTGTGTATCTCTATGACAAAAAGTGGTTTCACAGCTTGCAATTTTTTTCTTCTGTGCTGATCATAGTGGAGAGCCATATAATGTTTGACTTGAACACTCAAATAGGTGCAAGTGTTGCAAAAGACTCATATACCCCTCTAATAAAACATGAGAGATGCCCTTGGGACTGCTGGCTATTGCGTGAGTCACAACAGGTGAATGAGTAACAACTCCGTAAGAAGTTTTCAGTACTACTAAAAGTAAAGTTCACTGGCCAGTCTTCAAATAATTAACAACTCTCTTCTCTACAAACACAGAAAAAAGTGACCTTTTCCAACAAGGCATAAGCTGTTTTTCTCCAACTCAGATCATCCCCTGGAATAATTGGATCAGCTTTGCCCACCGGCAGACCTTTTGTCGTCTATGAATCAGCATGGAAAGGAATCTTAAGAATGTTTTGGTCATTTCTTTTGGATTTTTACTTCTCTTTACTGCTTACGGAGGACTCCAGAGTCTACAGGTAAGTGGGGCATCTCCCATTGGTTATCAGGACAGTTGGTCTGGAATGGCATCAGGCCAACTGGTAGTGTGAAACACATCAGTGTTTCCATGGTCTCTGTGAGGAAGGCATGCACAGTATTTTTTGTGAGGTGGGTTAGGACATTAACTTGCTGCAGGTTAATATTCCTCACCCAGATCCACAGCATCTAGTAAATATTTTGTTCTAGTATTTCTCAAATAGTTTGAATACTTATGTCATGCTACTACTTTAGATCCACAAAACTTGTTTGATGGAAACGGAAAACAAAATTAACCTGAGATGACCTTTCTCAAAAGAAGATACCGCAAAATGGAAAACAAATTCACGTTCTGGAAAGCATTTGTTTTGAATATTTCTGAATTGCTATGATTTTATAATAATTATTATTGTACAGCAATGTAAAATAATAAAAATTATGCCCAAACCATTAAATAATCTAAGTATAAAATAATACAGTAATTTCTAGGATCGTGATATAATAGTAATAAATATTATTTTAAATCAAAGGCAGTTGTGGCTTATACTGGCATTAACATCCTAAAACATGGTAGGAGAGATGGGTTTCTAGAATGACTCGAACACTCAGGATACCACTAGAGCTCAATTGTTTATCCAAAATAAAAGACTGAGGGTTACTGTTGCTGTCTATGAATGCTTCTGAGTAGATAAACACAAGGAGAAACTTCTCAGACTAGAAGGCTCTGCTGGTTTAATGGCTGATAAATGAATAGAAGACATTCATAAGCAACTTTAGGCAGGACATTAACAGATGATTGTGGTCAACTGGATCAGATTTTCCCTCTGGAGTGGGAATCTGTATGCCTTAAAGGTGGAACTTGATGTACAACACAATGAACTTGTTTCCAATAACAAGGGGTTGACCTCATTTCAGGAAGAGGTCCCTCCTAGTTCTGTCTTCCCCTCTCCTTGAACAGCTTTTCTTTGCTGATGTTTTCAGATTCTGAACTCAGGGCTGTTCTGCAAAAATAGTCCCAAAGCTGGATGGAGATATTATGAGTTAGGGAGACTGATGAGGCAGGAGAAGATAAACCCTAGAAAGTACAAGTCAGTCCCACCATCTGAAATGGCTGGTTAGAGCGTGGTGTAACAGCACCAAGGTTGTGCGTTCAATGCCTGTACAGGCCATTTGCTTAAGAGTTGGACTTGATGATCCTGTGGGTCCCTTCCAACTCAGAATATTCTGTGTATCTGTGAACCTGTGAGTACTGGAATGTTAAAAATTTTCATAATTCATTTCAATATTCCACTACACAGACCCCCTCAAAAAAACCCAGATGGTAAGAATCATATGATTTTGGAAGTCTGGCTTCTAATTTTTGGAAGTTGTAGGTGACAAAACCAGGCGTGTGATGTTTCAAAAATAAGACCTCTGAGATCAGGAAGCCTCTTTGCCTGTTTACAAAACAACCATTAGAATTCTCAAACACCTTGACACTGCTCTAACAGAGACTGTCCTCACCTCACTGTCCTGGTGCCTGGTCCTCACCAAGGGTGCTGCACGACTGCCACCATGGTCTTGCACGGCCGGACTGCAAAGCCACTGCAGACTTTGAACGTGTTCCATGAAGCCACCAACAGCTTCACCCTCCTACAGTGCTCTCCAGTGCCACCCCCTCAGCATCCAGTCCTCCTTCCAAAATCATACTGGATCATATCAGCTGTTAATCAAAACAATCAGGAAAATGTTGATAAGCAGCACAGAATTGTAGAATGGTTTGGTTTGAAAAGGACCCTAAACATCACTCATTCCAACGCTCCCACCATGGGCAAGGACACCTTCCACTAGGCTGGGTTGCCCAATGCCCCATCCAACCTGGCCTCGCACGTCTCCAGGGAAGGAGTATCCACAAATTTTCTGGGCAACCTCTTCCAGTGCCTCACCACCCTCACAGTAAAGATTTTCTTTCTAATATCTACCCTAAATCTCTCTTTTAGTTTAAAACTGTTGCCCTTTCTAGTCCTATCCCTATCTGCCCTTGTGAAAAGTCATCTCCCCACTTTTTAATGTCCCCTTTTAAGTACTGTAAGGACCCATTTTTCAAGCTTGTCCAGATCTCCCAACTTGATCTTCTCGTTTCAGCTTTCAGAGCATCAAGACAAGAGGAGAACTATTTTGAGCATAAAACTATAAAACCTGGTTAGATCAGTAAAATGTTATTCCTTCTTTGTGAAAATGTGGGTGAATCAATTACTTCCAACTGCAAAGGGCTGCTGTGAGCCTATTAGGATATTTGGACCTTGGCCTCTGAAAAACTTAGAAATTATCAGACCTGTAGTTTAAAGCAAAGAATCTTCAACTGTTGCTATGCCAGCCCTTGCAATGCAGATCTGAGGCTATTCCTGCCTGAGACAATAAACGAAGGTCAAGAAAAGAGGTTATCCTTCATTCAACCTGCTTTCAAAGAGAAACTCAAACAAATAACATCAAATAATCTGAAGAATGACTTACCAAAGCTTTGAATCTGAGCAATCCTCACCTGGTTTTATATCATGTTTTCATAAATGGTCTATCATTTTGAGGAAAATTCTAAGTCCATAACCAGGCTGTTTTGGGGAAATGAGAGAGTAATACCCAGACCCAGATGCTGTGTCTCTGTATTTCTGCCTGAAGCCACTCTCTGTACACCATAGTAAAATGTGCCTGTGATAAAATTTGTCTCAACCACTCTTTTTATCCATACAGAGCAGTCTCAACTCAGAAGAAGGCCTGGGTGTTGCTTCCCTAAGTGTTCTCTATGCCGCACTCATCTTATCGTCCATGTTCCTCCCTCCAATCCTCATCAAGAAGCTGGGCTGCAAGTGGACCATTGCAATCTCTATGTGCTGCTACATCGCGTTCTCCTTAGGGAACTTCTATGCTAGCTGGTACGACTTAAATGCTTTAACCCTCTCTGTTCTGTTCAAACAAATTAAGTAAGGGCAAAGATCTTTCTCCTTTTTCTTCCCCATTCCTACTCTAACTCTGTGTTGCAGATTAGAAAGCTGGATGCAAAAGGTGCTGCTTGTAACAAACAGAGATAAATAAGTCCAGTAGTAGGTGGACCAGAGAGGTGAAAATGTGCAAAGAGTCAGAATGGGTGCACCACCCACCCACATAAAGCTGCTTGTCTAACTCATGTTTGTAGCAGAGATTCCCCTTCAGTGAAAAAAATAAATCAGAAGTTTCATTTAAAAGTCAAAGGACTTTTAGGGCTGTTTTTGAAAACGTTGAAAGGAAGACTATCTTCCAGCCAATAGGTCTGGGAGAAGAGGACCATAGGAGGAGGCTAGCTCTTGCCTTGCTCTTTCAAAAGGTGGATGAACAACTTCTGCTCTCCAGTGGCAGGGGTTGCAACTCTGTGGAGGAAAGTTGTCATTATCCATCTTCTGAAGTGCACGTGCAATTTAATTCTCAGTTATGAGAAATTAAGGCACATGAGCACAGACCGAGCCTGGCCTAGGCCTAGTCCCCACATAGAGCTAGATATGCTTGCACACCCTAAACTTCACAAGACTGCCCTTTTCCTGATTCCATGTAACAGATTTATCGTATCATACAAAGGATAAATCTGTTTCTTTGATGTCTATTTTTGCCTCTGGATCTTTGGAGAAATGATTATTATGCTAATGGATAACAACTATGCTAAATAAAGTGTTCTTTGGCAGGTACACACTAATCCCTACCTCTGTGATCCTGGGCTTAGGAGGAGCACCACTCTGGTCTGCCAAATGCACTTACCTCACCATTGCTGGCACTTCGTATGCTGAGAAAGCAGGAAAGAATGCAAAAGACATTATCAACCAATACTTTGGGGTCTTCTTTCTGGTGTTTCAGTCTTCCGGCATCTGGGGAAATCTTATCTCATCCTTGATACTTAGCCAATCTTCCAACAAAGGTAAAACGTATTTCAAATTTTGGTACTTCTTTCTATAAACATCAGCCAGTTCTAGATAGATAAGAGGTAAATTTCTGCAGCTGAGCTTTCATAGTCAGTGGAAACATGCACTTCAGATGAGAGTTAGCCCATCTCAGGATAGATGTCTGAAATAGATGAGATAAATTGCTCTCTGAAAGTGTCTATTTTCTATCAAAAATCAGCCATAAAGCGAGTTCGGACAAATAGCTAAAAAATAGAAGTCAATTGAATTCTGTTTGAATTCTACCCCCGTGTTGCAAAGCATAGATAGGCTTCAGGAAGTGACAGTCCTTCACATCTGACTTCCATTAAAAGTGGATTAAAACAAAAGGCAAAATACTGAAGGAACCTTTTTGCAAAGCTGTAGTATTGGGTTGGTTTGCTGTTAAACATTCAAGGTTAGTCAGACTGGTGCAGGTGCTTGCTGAAAATGAGTGCTTTACAGACCTGTCAAGAAGAAATAGCAGTAGCTGTCGGCAGGAGTCTGCGTGCCAGGGCTCCTCTGCTGTATTTCAGGCTCAGGCAGCAGATGCCAATGTAGCTTGAAGAAATCACTCAGCAGCGGTGCCCTCATTTCCCATGCATGTAATTGGTGTCAATTTTAAAAGGGCAGTTGTGAAGACAAATTAATATTTGGATGACACCTTAGAGATTCAAAATGCTGTGGTGCCTTATCATTGCAGTCTCCTGTACATTCTTCATCCTGTCAAAGTCAGAACAGGGTTGACATGGCGAGAGCTGTTTGTATACACTGCTACTAGGAGTAGCAAGAAGTTATCTCTCTTCCCTGGCTCAGTTAAGCAGTACGTCCTCTGAAGAGTTTTCAAATAGCTACTAGGTTAAAACTAAATATCAGGAAGTTGGCATCAGATTTTAATCTTCGAATCTTTGGGTTTATGGCAAAGTAGTTGTCACAAGGTGTGATACTTATGTAGAATCATGCTTCCTTTAAACCCAAGTTACTGTAGGTGAAGCCCCATTAAAGCAGAATGCTGGCAGAGCTTTTCAAGTGCAGTGGAGCCCTGCTGACCTGATCACAGAGCCGCATGATGTCTCAGGAGGGACTGTCTGTTCTGATATCACTTGCAGGGCAGAGGCAGTGGTGCAGCAGTGGGGTCTGTACAGACTGCACCTATTTGACTCTGCTCTGCCTTACAGCACACATCACTTTAACAAGAGGAATAAAACACTATTTTTTTTGTTCGTGTAAATCCCTTCCTAGTTTTACATCCAAGGATGTTCCTCCAAATTTTAAAGACACTCTTATACTTATTTTTTTACCTATTACATAGAATTTCAAAAAATGCTCTGAAGAGTTCTCAAAGCCAGAGGCCTTGCACATCTTCACAACAGTGATGAGCAGTTATGCCATAAGTTTCTCTACTGTGCCTTCTCAGTGAGACACAGCTTTAATCTAGAGGGAACTTCTTTTCTGGGGACAGGGGGTAAGAATCTCCAGTCATGCAATTATTTTTCTCTCCTCTGAGACTTGTACAGAGGCATCCATTCATATTTTCATGTACTTAAAATGTATAATTTCACTGAGCAGTAGGAATGATATAGCGTGTATCTGGAGAAGCAAAACGCATAAAATTCAGACATGTACCTACTCTTGACGTATTGCCTGCATCACTGCATCTAGACACAGGAAGGCAAAGTTACCTCATATGGCAATACCCCAACTGAAGGCAGCAATCAGTGTAAATTACAAGAGTCATCCTTTCTCACTCATCAATATTACAGTTTTAATTCAAGAGAAACAGTGTAAACCCTGCCTCATAGCTTGCATATGACTAATTGCATGTGCATCTTCAGATGATGCAGGAAGCAAAAAAACTCGGTTTACACGCTTCCATGCTTCACTCATATGACTCACCTTTTGCATATGGTAATTTTGCTCAAGGTCTGTTTGTCCATTTTTTGCTGAAGGTGGTAGCAAGTGACTATAATAAGGTAATGATTTTCTTTGAGTTACTAAATTTATCTTATGTTGAACCTAAAGTTGTTTATGAAGCTGGTTAGACAGCTGATTCACATCACATCAGCTTTGATTGGAAGCAATGAGGAAAAACACACTAAAAGTAGTTACACAGTAACCTTAATTGAAAAATTACAGATCAGCTCTTATTTAAGGAATCAGCCAAGGTACAGCTGTATTACCCTTTATTGTGCTTGAACCAGAGACAAATTCTGCACTAAAAAAGCACTAAAATAATTGTGTGGGGTTTGGATCATCCTCCTCCAGTAGACAGCTTATTCAGGCTTACATTCTGGGTTAGCATTTATTCTTTACCAGGAGGATACTGGAGGATGTGGGCACAGTGTCGTGGTGACACAGTGTGCGTGAATACGTGTATGTGTGTAGCTCTGACTTATGCCCTACACAATGACAGGACTGAACAAAGCAAAGGTCTGACTCCAAACCCTGCTGAACTGTTCAAGTGTGCTCTCAGAAAGTTATAAAGCCAGTAGTAAAATAATAAAGTCAGGAAAAGCAGGCTACCTGGAAGACTGCAATACTGGGTAATCATAATTTGAATTTATTTTAAAAAAGAGATATCTTGAGGTAGTTTCTCTTCCTATAACATATACGGAAATTATCTGGAGAGGGATGGCTGTAAGAACTGAAGTCCATCAGTCCATTGCAGGTGTAAACTAAGGGACCTATTTTACAGGGTATTGTGATTAAGGGGTAAAAATATACACCCAAACTTTGAATACTGCAAATTGAGCTTGGATTCAGATTTCAGCCTCTAACTTTAGTCACTGTCCCCATGTAACCATTAATTCAGTGTTCAGTCTCTCTTTCATTTCTGTTAAACCAAATTTTTGTGTGTTAAACTGGGATTGTGAAGTTAGATATCTCTAATCAGGAAAGATTTGAAACCAGGACCAATCACTGAGCACTGGATTGCTTTCTCCTTGAATCCTTACACATAGTGTGGACTTACCTGATCTCTTCACTGACCTGCCTTTCTTTCGGTTCGTGATTAGTGGAGGTCTCAGAAGAAGACCTGGAATGCTGTGGAGCATACAACTGCCTGACTGATACCACTAACAGCACTGAGTCAACAAAACCTTCCAACTCCTTAATCTACACACTGCTAGGGGTCTACACTGGTGAGTAATCCACACAATCTTTAATCAGTATCACTGATGGAGAGCCTAGTACTTGTGGATTCTAGCGTGGCTTTGCAGATTAAGTTTCTGACTTTCTCCTTCAATCCAATTTGCTAAAGGAAAATAAGAAATATGAGAGATGTAAACAACTCCTTCCTAAATAGTTCTAATGCTTTATGACAGAGCTGTATCATTATTATCTAAAGGAGAAAGATATTCTTTACATTTTTCACCTGGAATAAAGCTGAAGCCCACTGTGGGGACCCAAAATCAGCCAGGCAAATCGGCATATCTCCCGTTTGGTAACTACAGCTGCTGTAGACATTCCTTATACGAGGCTAGAAAAGAATTGAAGAAGGGGAAGCTGATGCCATTAAAAGGCAAAAACAGATGTGCAAGGATTCACTGAGTGAGAAAAGTTCCAAAAACTATCCCGCTCAAAAGTTATTCTCTGGATAAAGGAAAGTATCTGGCAATATGCACCTTAGCTCTGTCAAAATATCTTTGCAGTCTCTGAACATAGATGTACTCTCTGTGCTGGGACAGAAGTATGGAATTTGCCATACACTCCAACAGAGTATGATCCAGGCAGAGCCAGCTCTCAGTGCACAAGGGCATTACAGCAAACCCTTCCTCTGTCCCCAAAGTCCATTCCTAATTGGTGGGAAAATGGAAAGAATATCCCCTCACTCTCCTCCCAGAGTATACTGGAGCTGATGACTTTCTCCTGGAGGCATGTTTGTCTGTAAAGTTTAAATTTAAATGTGATGACTAACATATACAGCACTCCCTTAGGCTTTGTGCATGCAAAATGAATGCAGCCCTGCTGTCTACTGACCCTGCGTCAGTGGGGTTTCATTTTTCTTTTAAGCTCTTAATAAAAGATATGTCTTTTCCTACCTCAAGGGAAAGTAAATAGCTAAATATTTCATTCACAGACATTTTTTAAATGTGTCCTCTATTTGGTGGCTGAATAAATATTTTGCCCAGCTTGGGTTGAGACAATAATGGATAAGTCTGCTGCTATTTAGCTTTCTCAAGGACTGTGAATGTTTCTATTTATGTTCATACCAACCACTATTAAGCTATGCCATTGTCTCCTATAATGTCTCTTGATTCATTTAACATATTTATTAGATATATTTTTCCTGAAAATGTAGATATTCTGCTCTCACCCATTTAAGTCCAGCAATTAGCCCGTAAGTATTAATAAACACACTGGAAGAACCAACAATGACTTGAATCACAAAGGGTTTACAGCTCAGACACAGTGGGGAACCAGGACACTGGAGAATACCGTTTCATTCTAGGAGACACGGATGAAACATAATGAGCAATAAAAAAAATGAGGCAATTTATTGTAAATCTGCTGATGTATCTGGATATTAAAAGTTCACAGGAGAGACAGTATTCATACACATAATATAGGAGCACATTAAACAGGCAAAGTGGATGGAAAGAGGTGCCTGGTTCTCGTCTTACTCTGAGCTGTAGTTGTTTCCATGGATGGAATTCTAGTCAGCATAAATGAGGAAACACTATCATGCCCTGCATCTGTAATGAAGCAATCAGTTGTGAATCTATGGCTGTCTCATGTATATTACGAGACATGGTTATCTTCTTGTGTACATGAAAAAGCTTGTTTTGACTCGCTACACAAGCAACAAATCTGGGCTGATACATGCATGATCATTTTCTGATTAACTACTCTATATATTCTTTTATATGCCGCTTCTGCTAGGAAATTATGGGTTTAAAACTATAACTTCCATCTTTTTCAAGTTAGTTAGAGCTGCTCACTATCATCCTCAAAACAGCACATATTCCATACTCAAAGCATGGTTCTGAGCTGAAAATAAAAAGGCACAACATATACGGGGTTTCAAGACAGCATTTATTTTTCTTTCCATGGATTTGAAAGAAGATCCCTGCTAGCCATGAAAACCTTGGCTCTGGAAGGGAATACTCCTCTCTCCTGCTGATTTAAAGACTTCTGATAGCTCCCGAGGGAGCTGTTTCTGGCCAGCTCCCATCCCCGCGCCCCTGGATTGCCCTGGAAGGGTGAGCCCTCAGCCTCTGCGGCCGTGCAGCTGGCCCGGCGGCTGTCACAACAGGCCAGCCACAGCTAAGCTGAGGGGATTTGTGAGTGCACAGCTGTATGCAGAAGATGTGAATGTAGATCAGGCCTTCTTGTTTATACAGAAATGGCCTTTACACTGAAGCGGAATCAGAGGCATCTGCCAAAATATCCCACAGAGAGCTAAGCACCAAGTCAGAACAATAACAGCAGCAAACGACTTCCCATCATTCTTCCAGCATTCCTCAGTTTTTCATGAACTTTTTGTTTTGTTTTGTTTTGTTTTTTGCAGCTAGTGGTGTGCTAGCTGTGTTGCTGGTTATTATATTTCTGGACCAGATCAAATCTGACCAAGCAGAGACTGAGAAAGAAAAACTAGAGGCACCATCCTTTTGGTCTACGTTCCTAGCAACTTTCCGGCATCTTAAAGATAAAAGACAGTGTCTTCTAATCCCTCTGACAATGTACAGTGGGTTTGAACAGGGATTTCTTTCTGGTGACTACACAAAGGTGTGCATGTCAATTACAATCTATTTCTGTCTGATTTTTTTGTGCCATTGTGTCTTACTATTGCATCTGATCTATATCTACTTGTCAAATGAAGATGTTTTTAATGGTGATTTGTGGATTGCAAAATTACTGCTTACTTCTACTTGAATGAACTCTGAGTGACATCTTCAAACAGGCCAGCAGTAAATATGTCCCTTGGAACAGCCTCAAAAAGAATGCAGTAGAGAGCTTAACTTGCCAGTGGAGGCCACAGCAGAGAGCTACAGGTTCAAACTCTTCACCTTGCTGTAAATAACAAACTGGGAGAAAAGCCAGAAGCCAGCAGAGCTTTTATATCTTCCTTCCTTCTGGTTTCCCTGAAGTTTGTGTAAGTGCAAGTCAGCACACATAACACGTATTTTATTTTGACAGCCTTTACAGTAAGAGGGCAAGTCCTCAGCATGGCTGGCTGAAAGCCCTCACCAGTCACTGCTGCAACAGGTCCAGACCCTGACGGATTGAAATTATTAAAACCACCTCTGCTCCTCCAGTTTCTCGACAAACCTAGACACACAGCAGGTGTGTTCTCCAGGCGTTTGTTGAAAAAGCCTCCAAAGAAAGAGGGCAACCTTCCTGAGCTGCTTCTTTCATGCTTTAGGCTTCCCAACCTTGCATATAAATCAGATGGAAGAGTACACTTGTTGCTGTGTTGGAATGGTTTGAAAGGGGCACTCCATGGCCACCTCCACTGGTCATATGCTCTTATAGATGAGGTCCTCTTCATTTTTTGGGAGCTGCTCTGTAATGACCATAGTGTCAATTGTCCATTGGCATCTCTTGGGCTATGATGGGAAGAGCAGAAAATTCCTGATGCTACTTCCAGGAGTTTTATTTGTACAGCAAGCTGTGCTCAATTTGTTCTGCCTGTTATTCCTCTGTTTGCATGGCATCAGTCTGATTGGGAACTGGGTTAGGAATGTTGCTGCTGAAGGCCAGCTATGTCAATACACCAGGGACTTGTCAGCAAACTCTCTAGCAGTGCTCTTTTGATCTTGTCCATGCCGGCTATTTACCGAATACTCAGGCTAAGATCCTTGAACTTTAGCTGTATATTTTCATCCAAGAAAACCTGGCACCGCTATCTCTTCTCTTCCAGGTATATGTGACCTGTGCCTTG
The DNA here is from genome assembly GCA_013397055.1 of Pachycephala philippinensis. Lineage (NCBI taxonomy): Eukaryota > Metazoa > Chordata > Aves > Passeriformes > Pachycephala > Pachycephala philippinensis. The sequence continues at coordinate 616,739 of VWZT01011600.1, forward strand.
GGGATACAGTACGTTGGCTATGTGATGATCTGCTTTGCAGCCGTGAATTCCCTCTGCTCTCTGCTCTTCGGAAAGATCTCCCAGTTCACGGGTAGAAAATTTCTATTTGCATTAGGTATGTAAAGGTTTCTTGAATGACTGATCATCACATGTAATCAGATCCACTACTCCTCCCTTTGCATGTACAAAGGGATAGCTTGCTGTCAGCTATCAATTAAAACAAAAGTCAGTCTGGAGGTGAATTTCACAAACATCCTTCATGGGAAGAGAGGCAGCTCAACTCACAGTTAAGCACTTATTGCTGTTGTTGCCTTACTGCTGGTGATGTAAGTTCAGCCTGATTTTGGGGCACCATCTATGCAGAAAGTGCCCTATAGCTTTGACGCTTTATAGCTCTAATGCAGCCAGTGACAAATGATCCACAGGATTTTCTCCACAAGAAATTTTAAACCTGGATAAGGAAGAAGAAATTTAGAGCCCTTTCTGCTACAGTCACTAACTCAAAGGTTCTTCTGTCTGTTCTAGGTCTGTGTCTCAGTCTATGAAACTCAGATTAAAAAAAAAAAAAAATCAAACCATCTAATAGTAGCAATAAACAATTAAATCTCCCCCAAAACCGTAGTGTTAGAAATGGAAGAGCTCTGAACCTCTCAGTTCTGTTTAGTGGTCTTTGTACTCAGCCTGTGAAGGTGCACCTGTTGGGGGAGGAATCTGTGACACATTTACAAACCACTTTTTAAAAGAAAGACCCAAAGCCACCAGACCCTCTGGAAATCCTTAATTGTCCCCTCTGGCCCTGAATGGAAACCTCATTTAAGGACAAGGCAGGGAGAGCAGAAGGGTGTTTGCTCCGCCTTCCCACATGCCTCACGTGGTGACAGCAAGCCTTGCAGAAGCTCCTTCTCCTACTCACTGGTTCATGTCCTTTGGGCAACAACCATATCAGCGCTGAGGATCTCTCAGCTCAGGACACTGCCCAGAATTATGAATTAGAGACTGTCAAAGGCCTGCATTGTCTTGTATTTCATGTGATATCAACTCAGTCAGTGCAAAGCTCAATGAACCAGAAAGATTTTAAGATTGCCTTGTGCTCTTGTTGGGGGTAGAATAAAAAAGTGTTATCTACAACAATCTGTCCTGATTATATATGCATCTATGTTTCTCTTCTTTCTTTCTTTCTAAATCAACAGCCACAGTTACGAACACGGCCTCTATAATAGCACTACTGCTGTGGAAACCTCATCCCAAGCAGCTTGCTGTGTTTTTTGTGTTCCCTGCTCTTTGGGGCCTAGCTGATGCTGTTTGGCAAACACAAACTAATGGTAAGTCCTGGTGAAAATCAAATGCATTCTCTTGGGATATAAAAATCTTTTTAGATGTTTGCATCTATGAAACAATGCTGCATAAAAATGGTAACGGCTTTAAGACAGCTTCTAAAAGAAATATGTTAACTCATTGGAAAGCAGAAGAAATAGAACAAGTTGGGAGTAAGAAAGCAAAATACTCATTAAACCAATTTTTCCAAGATGAAGAGAGAAGAATACTGCAGAAGATGATAACGGGTGTTCAGAATAAATATTCTGGAGGAGTATAAGTATTTCAAAGAAATTTAGAAACTAAGAAGAATTACACATTTAATCTGTCTTTTGCAATAAAGGAGAGCACTCTGGATAAAAATTAACTCTAAGCTCAGCAACAAAAGAAGAAGAAAATTGTCTGTTAGGAGTTATTGGAAAAAGAATTGTAGGAGAAAACCACAGAAAGCAACATTATACAGCCAAGTGACTTCATATAGCTCTGACTTATTCCATACAAAACTCATAATCCAAGGCAATAAGGCATAAGAAGGCAATAAAAAGGAGCAAGGTCATGGGAGACTTCTGCTTGAAGGAAGATAACAAGCTAGAACTCTTTAGCCTGGACAAGAGGTAAATATGGAAAACAATCAGTAAGGTAATTATTTGTATGGAGAAGGTGACTTGAAATTCATTATTTCTCTTAATAACAGAACTAGTGGCACTGATAAAGTTATCAGGCAGAAGTCTTTATAGAAATCAAAATAAATAGTATTTCTCACACAATGTGTAATCAAAGTATGGAATTCATTGCCGAAAATATAAGCTGGAATTACATCACTTCAGGGGACAGTGGATTTTGGGACTACTAAATGGTGGTGATCCAGTGGAAATCTCCAACTCAGAACATCCCTATGTCTTTGATTGCCAGAGTCAGGAGGACTTTGCAGGAAAATATCACTGTGTACTTGTCTTATTTCTTACACTCTTATCCCAGGAATCTGTTACTGAAAGAATACGATTGGATTCCTAATCTGATGCATGAGGTTTATTCTAACAATCTTTTATGTTCTTCTTTGTAACACAGTTCAATTAATTATTATGTACTGATAGTTCAGAAAATGAGCTGGTACAAACAGACTTCCATAAGGGATTGTTTAAACCTATCCCTTAATGAAAACTAGAGGAAATTCTTTTACAGAGACTAAAGCCAGACTCTCAAATGCTGGAGAAAGAGCCATAGTCTATTATGACTTGAAGGAAAATCTACTCGTGACTGTCAGTCACAGTCTTTTAAAATCAATTCCATAGCCTGGGTCAGTAAGGTAGTGAAATGGTCTCCCACCTGCTCCTGTATTTCACCTCTTATTTCATGAATACTCTTTTCTTCTATCCCAAGTTCATACTTGGGAGATGCCATAGGAATATGCACATGACAGAACTAGCTCCTCTGGGCACACATCAGGTTATGTGTCTTGGCCTTCCTTCCTCTGATCCCTTTGGTTGTTTCAGGGGCTTAGAAGATTTCATCCACTAGATAAAGTGCCATGTTCCTCCTGGAGAGCCAGAGGGAAAACGTGGCAGTCCATTGCCTGGCACTGACACTGATCTCATTCCACGCACATGTGGGGTCCCTGCCTCTACACACAAGAGAGTGACCAGCCAGCATCCTTCTCTGCCCCTCCAGCAGCCCCAGCTCATATCCGCTAGAGGAGAGCTAGTACATACATCAAGGGACACCCTCTCATCATCTCACATCCCAACCCACAGCCTTGTGCCTTACGTAAAAATTTTAAATCAGTGCTCTTGATACTCAGGGTCACAGAAGGACAACATCAGTGAGGATTTCCTCTATCTGAAGTAAAGCTGTTCATTCATTTCCTGCTTCTTCAGCCACAGTCTTTCTGACTGCTCTGCAACCTTCTTCCTAACACTCTTGAGAATCATATTTAGTCTTCCACTGGGATAAAGGACCTGTCCTTCGTCCTGCTTCTATCTTGTCCAGAAAGCCTTGTCCTCAGATATTGCTCTTCTTTCAGAATCACAGAAGGGTTGGGGTTGGAAGGGACCTCTGGACTTCAGATGGTTCAACTCCCTTGCTCAACCAGGGCCGCCCAGGCATAGCCACTTACTCCGGACTATGTCCAGAGAACCTTTGATTTTTTTCCAGAGAAGGAGACTCCACACCCTCTCTGGACAACCTGTGCCAATGCTCAGTCACCTTCATAGTAAAAAAAATTTTCCTGGTGTTCAGGGGAAACCTGCTGTATTTCAGTTTGTGCCCATCGCCTCTTGCCCACTTTTCTTGGATGCCGCTGAAAAGAGCTAGGCCTTATACCCTCTCTTCTGGGATTTACATACATTTGAGATGTCCTTGAGGAGCATGTTTCCTCAGTAAGGTCCCTGCATGACTGACAAAAAAACTGAGGCCCACATTAGGGAGAAAAGGGCTAAGTACAGAGGACCTAAGTATTAGAGAAGGTGGCTGGGAAGTGACTGTAGTTTCCAAACCCCCAGATGAGGCAAAGACAGTGGACAATGTTTCATGCTTACTTGATGGTGAGTGAGCTCTGCCGCTATGTGACAGGATTAATCTCTATTTACAGCACTGTATCAGGTCATCTCCATTTTCAGATTCCTGCAAGATACTTGTGAACATTTCACACTTGTGTTAACTTGGAAAACACCCAAATGTTCTTTTTCCTTGCACAGTATCTTTTTTTGGTCTGTACCTTACTCAGCTGTTTCCCAGCTCCTATTTATAAAATTATACAAAGTTTGCTTTGTCACATTGTCGCAGTGAAACATCAAGTGATGACATGAAACCTTAATAGAGAGGTGTAGTGACATTACCCCACAATGCTGCATCCCAGAATAGGATCTTCAGCTTGACATACCCACGTAGGACCAAATCTCTTCTCCCCTTCAGAAGTTTTATACAGATATACATCACATGAAAAATTCCCAGCAACAAAGACTATGAGGTGAGATAAGACCTCCAAAATAGCACTGGGGACTAAGATCTGTGGTCCTTCCTTTGCTAAGCTCCCATGAGTGCTGCTTGGGCCTCAGTAGATTAACCAGTGAAAACATAAATGGTATTGTGGCACATACTTAAGGCATTTTGCCGCTTGCCTTGTGCTGCTGTGGATGTTTAATACTCGAGTACCCCCTAGAGGATAGGTAGGCTCACAGTGGATGAGTCGCTTCATCTTATAAAGGTTTCCCGACATATTTGTGTTCATGTGTGGACACTCTCACTTATTTCTAACAAAAGCTACTCCATTTCAGAGCGTGTAGTGCCCTTTCTTACCTAACTTGAGCACAGATGCTGATATTACCCATCGAGAAAAATTGTATTTGGGGCATAACAACTGTGTAGCACAGAACTATCAGGTGGACTACAGTAAAACCAAGTTCTTTCCAGGCTGATTTGTGTCTTTAGAAAGGATATGATGCGTGTAAAGTGTTTATAAACCTGGACTCAAATAATTTCCATCAGTCATCTTGTATACCCATGCCTACTAGTACCAGGGGAACAAGTAGGAAAACAGGCAGTGGTAAAAAAGCAGGATAATTTCCAAGGAAATGAACTGTAAAATTTCAGAAGTAGCAGCCTCTCCACTCACTCAGCCCAGTGCTGAAGCTTATCCAGGCAATTTGCTTCAAAATAGCAAACATGTACCAGCTGAAAACCAGAATCTTTACACACAGAACTATCATGGCATCAGCAACCTTCCTATATTAAACTTCCCTCACTAATATCTTTCCAGAAGATAACACTGAGCATATCAGGAAATTAGTATGAACAACTTGTACTTGTTCATTTATTAGGCAAAACTATGAAGCACTATCACATCTACACTCCACGCAGCCAGTTTAATGAACTAAGTACATCTTGTGATGTCCTTGTCCAGATTTTCCATCCTGTCTAATTGAAACAGTTCAGTAAATGTCCTCTTGCAGCCATCAGGATACAGTAAGCTTTTACATACAGATGAAGTCTCCTCCTGTTTAACAAAACTGAAGGGATAGTTGAGTCTACTCAGATTTTCAGAGAACTTTGCATTCCTCTTTGCCTTTTGGCTGAATGTACATATTTCAAACAGATATGTTGTTAGACAAGTAGATGAAAAGAGCCAAAGTTCATTATATTCTTCTCCTTCCCTCCATGCACACCATGTCTGAGTCAGAGGAAATGCCCCGTTCTTTATCACCACTGGTGCTAGCTCAGCACCCAGAGGAGAGCAAGCTCTCTTTCCCCTTCCCTGTGTGCTTCACTAGTCAAACCTGGAGGCTGGGAATCCCTCCCTGGATCCCAGTTGTGGGTGTGCAACTGACTGAACTCAGTGGGAGCTTCCCAGTGAACACAACTACATTAGAATGATCAGTTGAACTGAGTCTCTATATCAAGTAAGTTTTCCAGTTGCTACCTGGAAGTTCAGTGTGCATCAAGGATATTCTATTTGCCAACCCATCCACGAGCTGAAAATTCAAAAACCTGGTTGGTTCAGAGGGACTTATCTTCTCTACATACTAAATCTGGGTCCATGTTGTCCCTCGTCAAAACTGCCTGTTCTGTGAAAGCCTGTAAGGAGTTGGTATGAGCTTCTCAAGAGTTATACACAGAGACTCTACAATGTCAAGGCCATACTTGGACATCTCTTTCTCCTTACTTGTTCATCAGTGCAAGAACCTTGGTTTTTGTAGCTAATAGTTTGAAAAATAAATTTCCTGCCATTTTACTTCAATAGACCCCATCCTTTCTTCCTTCCTCACATTTTTGTTCCCTTTTTCTCAGGTATTCTCTATTTTGTCATGTTTGCTCTGTTATTTCATGTGTTACAATTCACAGAAGCACAACAATTTTTTAAGACAAAGCTTGTATTTTCCTTTCTCTGACATTTATGAGGGAGGGTCTATCCCATTGTGCTCTATTTATTCCCTTAGCAGAAAATACATGGTTGCAGAATTAATCTTCACAAGACATGTTTTCCTTTCCTTTCTTCCTTCCTTCCAGGACTCTATGGCATTTTATTTGAGAAGCACAAGGAGGCTGCCTTTGCAAATTACCGTCTCTGGGAATCACTTGGATTTGTCATTGCCTTTGGTTACAGCACCAAATTGCAAGCCTACATCAAACTGTACATTTTACTGTCTGTGCTTGTGCTGTCCATGGTGACGTATGGAGCAGTGGAATACCTCGAGGCTAAAAGCTCCCCTGGGACACCTACTGCTACAAAGAAGGAAAATGGAAGACCCAGCTCCCAGGAAACACACATGTAATCCAACAGGTTCAGAGTGATGGAGGCACAGCAAACTGGCCAGCTCCCTATAGGCATGTCTCCAAGGGTGTTCCAGTGTGTACTGTATCAAGAAAGATGGTAAAGGAACAGATTTCAAGGCCATTATAACGCAACTATCTTAGGAGTAAAAATCTGCTTTGACATCTCATCTTTATAAGGGACAATTATCTGACTTCACCCTTTCATGCAGATGACCAACTGAATGTTTTCTCTTTTTATTTTAATTCATAAAGTCTTAATAGATGTAAACAAGATTCCTAAAGTCCTCACATTTTTGTTTCTGTGGATAACACCTGGTATAGCTTTACAATCAAACCACATGCGGAATGAGAGGAGCAACTGGGGCTGCTCAGTGGATTGCAGACAACACACATCATTTAATGGAACCATTAAAGATTTATGTTGTTTTTATGCTGCGTTCTTTAATGCCTGCTGTAAATAACATCAGCCTATAAACTGGCTGTATCTGCAGTTCATATCTGCACACCACAGAATCAACTAACCACTGAGTCCAACTTGTCTTAGGTCAGCAGACAGCTGTGAATCTGCCTATGTCATCCCTTTATCCCAGCACCCTTTTTCTTTTGATTTTCCTGCCTCAAATTTTTCTGTCATGATTTACAGCAACTTCATCCTAAAAGAGATGCCTTCTACAAGACAAAATACTTCAGTGACGATGACCTTCCCCCACCTTTCCATCCAGGCACAGAGCTGTTTTCAAGATGAGCAGCCAGGCCATGGGGAACCCAGCCATGAGGAGAGTGCAGGTGACAGTGCAAGTCACAGAGAGATAAGGAGAAAAGGAGGATAGGCCTACACAGTAATAAGTCCTTGAGACCTATATGTATCCTGCAGTGGCTCATCTCATTTCAACTTCTCTTTAGTTTTACCCATATTGTTTCTAGATATGGATTTTTGTGGTTTTACTGCAAAGAGAAGAGCGTTACAGTACAGTTACTGTGCAGTGTCCCTGCATCTTAATGAGAGAGCAATGCACAGACTTCATGTTCATTACTGGTAATGACACTATTCAGATTCTCTGTGTGAGGCAGACAGCATCAAAGGAATTGCAGACAAGCACTGTTCATGCCCAAGATGAGTGCTGCCTCTGGAAAAAAACTACATATAGCTAGTTAAGTTGTTGCCTGCCATGGCGATAACACTTGAAACTACTTACTCTCTGTTACTAACCCCAGCAGGAGGATGAAGCACCACATGGTGTGACAACAAAGACACAATTTGTGTGACAAAACTCCCCAAATTGTTAGGTCTTTTAAATAGCAGCAAACTTCATGCTACTTTGCTGTCTCTCTTATATTTCTTGTTTCCAAGCATCTGGACTCCCCTTCAGACTTCACTTGTGTTGATTCATTGCTTTTCAAATGATGAGCTTTTTTCCAGGTCTCGTGCAATAAAGTAAAATTCATTATGTCCTGCAGAAAAGAAGGTGACAGGTGGGCTCCCTCACAGATGCAGCTTTCTCTTGCACCTTTGCCCTGTCAGCTCAAAGGCATACTGTTGATCTCTCTGTTGGAAATACAAATGTCAAAACTATTGTGGCCGCAGAATCCTGACAGCCTCCTATCTGCCCAGCACACACAGATGGATATTTTAGGCTGCTGCTGATTTTCACCCTGCCCTGCTTCCCTCTCATATAGAAACCAGCATCATGTTTCAACGCATCTCTGAATCCTCCTCTGATTCTCTTTTACAAAGTGATGTTCAATGGCAAGTGAAGCAAAGAGGATTTTTGAGGTCAACATCATGATGAAAACCTCATCTGTGTGAATGTAATAACTTTTTATTTGTAAGAACCCAACACAGAAGTCAGGATCCTGCTACATGAGATTCTCTACAACCTCAGAACAAAAAGATGACCCATACCTAGACACTATACAGCTTTATTTAAAATGTAGTTTCTCTTTTTAGTCCTGTACTGGGTCTGGCTGGGACAGAGTTAATTTTCTTCATAGCAGTCCATATGGTGCTGTGTTTCAGATTTTTATAACTCAAACAGTGTTGATAACACGCCAGTGTTTTGGCTATTGCTGAGTAGTGTTTGCAGAACATCCAGGTTTTCTCTTCTTCTCCACTCTTCCCCCTCCGTGAGTAGGTTGCTGGTGCCCAAGAAATTGGGAGATGGCATAACCAGGACGGCTGAGACAGAGTGACAAAAGGGATATCCGATGCCACGTGAAGCCATGCTCAGCAATAAAAGTTTGGGGCAAAGGAGCAGGTGAAAGGTGTTTTGACCTTGTTGAGGACCTCACTATCACTGATTTTGAATCAGAACACAAGATAGGACATTGTGGCCTGTGGTTTGGGAAGCTGAATGACAACTCTTTTCCTGAATGACAACTCTTCCATTGCACAGGGATCATGAGGAAAAATTCTGTTACCTTGGGAATGAAAGCCACAGCTACAGGTGGCAATGCAATGAACATGCTTTTGCGTGGGACAGGATGAATATAAAGGTTCCCATCAGTCTTGGACATGACTTAAATGAAAATTGCCATTTATGACAGTATTATGCATGGACAATACACAGTTATAAAACTTACATGGTTTTGTTTATTGTAAAGGCTATAGGGATTTTGCTGCATAGTATATATAAAAAAAAAAATAGGCAGAAGTTCAGCTAGGAACATATATTCACTGAAATGCAAGAAAAAAATTGTAGTTGAGGTTGCTGTGACATGAGACATCAGCTGTTTCATGGCCAAGGAAGACTCCACAAGCCCTGCTTCAGTCTAGCAGGCAGTGAATAACACAGGTCTGTCTGTGCTGAGGCCTCAACCAGCAGCAGGTCTCAGGTAGACTCATCCTTCTTCAGCCCGTGTGTCACTACCAGACAAGCTCTTACCTCACCCACAACAACGGTGTTCATTTTGCAGTGAAACAAGAGCTTTTATCAGTCTGACTCTGAGTGTGTGAGGTTAACAAGAGCAGGTGTAGCCATCTCAGTGGACACTAGCTTTGGGGTTTGAAGTGGTAGCCAGATAAATCCCTCCCAGTCATGTGCCTGAAGCCTTCAAGAGCTCTAAGCTAGGCAATAAGCCTGTTGATGCTTATCTGCTGAATGCTCTGTGTTTCCTGGTGTCGCAGAGGATGGCGTCCTGCTCTCCGGGGGACAAGGCCAGGTTGGATGGGGCATTGAGCAGCTTGGGCTAGTGGGAGATGTCTCTAACCGTGGCAGAGGGGTTGAAACTAGATGATCTTTGGCCCTTCCGACCCAAACCATTCTGATTCTATTATTCTAAGGTCTCTGTTTCTGGGTGTTGGTTGGCAACAGCAGTACACGGGTGTTAAACTCGAGCATGGTCAGAGTGTGGCAGGTTTTGCATTGTGGAAGAATGTCTGAAAACTCACAGGTGGGTTTACTAGTTATTATGGGCTGAACATAGTAAATGGGAACGAAGGCTGGTGAAGAGATGGGCGTTCATGTGGGCACACATTTATACACAGTATAGTGAGCGAAATTTATCTGCATTCATTTAGACCAATGCCTAACCCTGGAGTGAGTGCTTCATAATTGCACTTCAAGGGCTTCTGCTTATATGTGATATGACTTTCTTAAAAGTGGGTAGGTGTTCTTTTTTAGTTAAAGTGGTTTGTTTTCTTTTCTTTGCGTTTAATTATCTGGGAAATTGAAGCAGACATTTGTTATATCTAGGTTTGGTGAGCCAATTTCCTGTAAACTGGCATTCCCTGAATGGCAGAAGTTTAATTTCATTCCCTGAATGCCAGAGGTATGAAAGATGTTCATTAATACAAGCTGGTATGAACAAAACACCAAAGAAAGCTTCATTGTTCAGACATTATTAACAGCTTAATTTATGATTACCTAGCGGAGACTGTGATGGCACAGTTAACCACACACTGGATGCACGTTCAATAGCATTGTTCAGCAGTGTAGAAAAGACAAAGCTAACTGCAGTCTGTAGGGTTACTCGTCCAAATGCTTACCATGACTGTATTCAATTACATCATTTTTTTCTTAATTTAATAATATTTGCCCCAGGATTTGAATCAGCTACTATAATTCTTGTTTAGTTTTGTGTGGTTGGGTTTTTTGGTGTGTTTGTCTTTTTGGTTTTTTGGTTGGTTGGTTGCTGTTTGCTTGGTTTTTGTTATACATTTTTTTCTTAGCATGGGACATAATGCTGTTTAATTAGCAGACAGAGCAAAGAATTCCCAGGAAAGAAAACAGAAACAAAGATAACCATAATTTCCTGGGACCACCATGTTAGGTTTGTATGCAAGCTCAGCAGCAAGCCCCAAATCTCTGGGGCTGAAAAGAACAACTGACTGCAAGAGACACAGCAAGGCTACTTTCCCCTTCTTGATATTTTATGTAAGTCCTATTACATCACGATCATGCTTCAGCAACTACTTACTGTGTTTTTCTGCTGTTCCCTATAAACCCCTCACTCAAGGAAAGCTCTCACTGAGGATAACTGAGCTGCAATCTGTCTCTGATCTATAAAGGAATTCTGAAAATAATCCCAGTGCAGTTTAGATCTTGTTCCCTCCCTTCCAACACCAGTTTAAACCTGAGATGGAAGGTTACTGCAGGTCTAACTGTAAAACATCACTAAATATACTAATATACATATTACTATTGGAATATAGAACTGCATATTACTTTGCAATATGGAAAGTCATTGTATACAGAAGCTCAAATTTTGGCCACAGTCTCAGCTGTTAATGATGCCTAAAGTCTCTTTCCAACTGAAGCCTTATTCCTGACACCCTGGACCAAAGCTTGCTTCAAATCCCTTCTTTTTTAGGCAACAGTTCCCTCACTACTGAATGTAAAAAGGTCCAGAGCTATTTTTAACCTACACGCTACACGGCAAAGAATTCCCAGGAAAGAAAGTCCTATGGTAAAGTAATTATATACTTCAAATCCCACTGCCCTGCTTCCCAGCCTTCCTGAAAAGCCTCCTGGACACTTCTCTATGCATTGGAGAGCCATGACATAGGTACATAATATGAGAGAGCCACAAACGTGAGAGTGGAGAAACATGTTTTTTCTTCCTGAAAGATTTTTAAGTTTTTTTTTCATGTTCAATTAAAGTCATGAGAATCCTGAACTATTCTGTGACTTGTGAAACTTTTGAATTATGTTAATTTACATTTTGATAATGGTAAAGCATTTCATGTCACATTTTGGCTTTTAGTTTTAAAACTAAATTTGCATTTTGAAAAGTCTTCCTGGACCATTGTCTCTTAAAAAATGAAAATACGATATTCTGACAATTTCAAAATGAGAAAATTAAATAAAAGTTATCAAAAGATTACATTTGTTCTCCAGAAAAAAAAAATTTCCATTTCAATAAATGGTATTTTTTCCACAGAAAAGTGTCCCACGCCAACTGAACTGCACATTGCTTAATGCAGTACTTCCAGGTGTGACTTTTTCCCTTTATTTCTATAGTTGTTTGGAAGGCAGAGGTTACTCATTCTGGAGTCTAAAACTCAACCTGAAAAGAAAAAGCAAGGATGCCACTACAATAACAGGATGTGAAGGAGTCTAGTCTAGCATACAGACCATTCACTTTGTATTTTTTTGCTTGCTACTTTCTGCAAGAAGGTGGGGATTGGTATGTTAATATTTTGTCAGAATGATCCTTGGCTCAAACATTCTTCTCTCATCCAAGATACTCTCTGCCCCAAACACAGAGTCTAATCCTCAGGGACAATTAGACTGTAGGGTTTCAGCACTGTAGGTTTCCAGAAAAATAAAACTGAGAGGAACAGCAACTCTTCCAAATCTACAGATCCATGGGCCTTTTTCCTCTATGCCATCAGCCAGTTGGACAGGTCTTAATTTGAGTCTTGTGTATGTTCACTAACTGGGTAGGGAGGAGCACACTTTGTGAACCCTCTGTGTGAGAATTGCTCTGTGCAATGTAACTCAGAACATATTTCCTATTCATAAAAATAGATGGGGTCCGTCACCCACTTCCATTATAGAAAATGGGAAATGGTATTTCATTCAGAATCCATGCATATTTCTATGGAACATTATTTTCTTGAGAGGGAAGTGATGAGACAAGAAGGTGCCCTGCTCCTCAGGAATTGTAGATGAGATCATCGGTGGAATAGCAGAAGATTTTCAGTGAGTTAGATCAGCATATGTCAGAGGAGGAAAAGAGCATTGGAATCAATAGGCATTTTCCTACTGTCTACTGTCAGTTTTGCTTTGGGCTTTATGATCTTAACCAAGAGAGTTTGCTCGGAGCAGGGCAACATGCTAAGTTAGTATAATGTGCCAGTAATGCAGCAGTGCAAAGAAAGCCACCTTAACGTAAGATGGAAGTGAAGGCAGATGACTATGATACAAGAGATATCTTGAAGCTGTTGGAGTTTCATCTCCATGAGAATGTTTATGACAAATTCAACCCGTGGCTTTTAGAACTCAACTAAAATCCAGCCTTGTGTATAGGCTGTTCCATGGATGACACTGTGAGAGGAAAACTTTTTCACAGAGTTGCTGAACTGCTGAACTACAAGCAGATTGACACTTTCAGGCCAAAACAGGTGCCTGGGATGAAGACTGGCAGAAGATGTGTGCCCTAGAGCACAGCTGGTGAGAGTGCCTGGCTTACTCACTTATGAAGAAGTGGCTAAATGTACTTCTGGTTCTTCTCTACAATCTGCCCTCCAGGGTGCAAGAGGATCGGCTCCTAAGGTGGCTGTCCTAAAGAAGAAAACTGCCAGAGCACTTCCAAGAAAAACACTGACTTCCCAGATGCAGAAAAAAATACCATGCCAAAAATACCCTTCCGAGCAAAAGGTGAATCTAAAAATAAACAAATCCCAGGAGGCTGGGCATTCTCCACACAAGTCTGCCCAACTCAGTTGCTGGTTACCTACACCTGACTTCTGCAACTATGAGCTGACCACACACGTGTTTCCTCTGATAAAGACCAGAGGCCCACACCCCTGGCTGTCTGAATGGAACTAGCTCTGTTCAGAAGTCCCAGCATATTCTAAATTTGAACAAAAACTGAGGCCAACTGCTGGCTGTAGCATGTTTTTGCTGATGCCAGAAAAACCTGTGAAAAGAAAAAAGTGGGATTTCCCAAATGTGTTCCGTCTCCCTGAAGGATTCATGAAAATTTCATTGTAAATCCTCCAGGACAAAAAAACATTGAGAAGCAGCTATGTGTGTTGCTACAGTTTAAGCACAATATGCAGTCACACTTAATTTGGATTATTTTTTGTCTATTTTTGCTCCTACAGCTATGAACTATAAATGGTAGAGCCATGCTTCTGGCTAACTAAGGCAAGCAGAAGGTGGAGGAGAGAGGGTGTGAGAATCAGCCTGTGAAAAACAAAGTGGGATGTGTCAGAATTCATCTGTGAAGGACTCTCAGTTATAGCATACCTGACAGAGCTTGTCATTTATGCAGGTGTTTTTCTTCCTTTTCGTTTTCAAACCCAATGTGTGCCCTTTACGCCAAAAATCCCTTTACTATTATACTATAATATATCACCTGAAAAATGTGTCTTGATAAAATGATGGTTGGACACGGGCTGACGAAATCTTTAGTAACCTCACCCTTGATTTTCCCAGAGGAAGGTTTGCCATCGATTTTACCAGACAGTAGCGCCAGGCCCGTGCCTATGCACCACTACAGCCTCACTCCAAGCTGGTGCTAAGGAGGTGAATGTACACACCAGCAGGTAAATGTCCACACCAGCAGGTGAATGTCCACACCAGCACCGTGAGTGCCTACATCAGCCAGGTGTTTGCACTCAGGCATCGCTGCATGCACAGCTCTAGGGACTGCCTTGCACGTTCCCCATGTGTCACACAGCTGCATTTGGCACCATGGGCCAAATTATTCCACAGTCAAAATGCTTCCTGCAAGTAGAGTCAAGAGTGCTTAACGAAGCAAGGAGCAAGCAGCACGATAACAAAATTGTTCCTTATTTATTTTACAATTAGGAGGGATTACTTATCCACAGAATTCTCTGATTCAGTGACAGGTTGTTGAAGAGTAAACAGTGATTTAAGGCTAAAAGCAGCGAGCAAAGCCTGTTTTCTGATTTACTACAGAAACAAAAGAATGCCAGCATTTTAACTGGAGAACAGGGACCTTTTGTTAAAGGAATTCTTGGGAATAAAAACAATGATCCTTTATAAAACATTGGTATCATATCTAGTTTCCCAGCCAAACTGAAAACACTAGCCACATTCACTTTTTTATGATGCTTAACTGAGAAAAAGAATCAACATAGATTTGTTTTGGTCAGCATAAGGTAGCATGAACTGGAATTCTTAGTGAAACACATGGAAAAGAATGATGTATTGAATTCATTTTGGTTGGAGTTTTCTTTAACAAAACAAAATATATTAACTATTTCAGTAGTGGAAAGCAGGAGTGTTATGAAGCAGTTAAGGGAAAACAATGCAATTTTATCATTACGCCAGCTGATATCAAACTGCATGGATGCTCATAGCTTCATAATTAAATTGATAAACTGAAGTATGTGTATGATCAATATCAGCAATGCTTCTTGCTCTTTTTTTGAAAGATTCTTTGCAATTTGAGTGGTGATTTGTTGATTGTCTGAGACCCAGAAAACAGAAGAGAAGAACAAGCAATTCCATAATGTTGTGGTTTTTGCACTTAGGTGTAAGAAAAGGCCAAAGCAGCATGCTATGAGAGTGTATTTGTTGCTACAGAAATTTGAAGGGCATAAGGAGATAATTGGGTATCTCAGTCAATAGGCAGGTAATGAGCTGAGCTCTACAAGAGAAGAGTTTCAGTGATTTGGAAAAATTCACTTCACTGGAAGTGTTGAAGGCCAGGTTGGATGGGGCTTTGAGCAACCTGGTCTAGTGGAAGGTGTCTCTTCCTATGGTAGGGGGAGCTGGAACTCGATGATCTTTAAGGTCCTTTCCAATCCAAACCATTCTATGGTTTTCTGACAGGCAGTCTGTGGGGAAGGCAGTTGAAAGCAGCATCTGATGAATTATTAATCGCTCTAAGTGTCAAGTGCCATCCAAAGAACCTTACAGATGGAGAGATTCACTGACCAGAAGTATTTTTGCACTACTGGAAGAACAAAAGCAATAGTGGGAAAGGTTATTTCAAAGACAAAGCAACACAGAGGAAAGACTGCTGGAGGAAGAAGAAAGATCCAGAAGATCCAGATCTTTGATCCAGAATAATCACTAGGATGGAACAAACATTACATTTTATTTTCAAATGCACGAGGCAGAGTTTTTAGATTATGATCGTATAATTATTGAATAACTTTGGTTGGAAGGGACGTCCAGAGCTGTGATTGTTCACTCCACTCCTGCTCAGGTTTTGGTCTAATGTCCAGCTCATGATAAGCCCTGATACATGCTGGCAAATTCTGCTCCAAAGAATCCAAACAAACTGAAAATATTAATCACTTCCACACTTTTTGTGATGATTAACTGAGGTAATAAAAACCCTATGTAGATTTATTTTAGTCAGCATAAGGCAGCACGGAACTGTTGGTTCTTATTTGAGGTTCTTATGCCTTAGTTCTTAATTGTAGTCACTTTCACAACAAATTGCAGAAAAACTAGGGAAAGTGTGATCAGTACCATGAAACAAACACTTTGATGAGAAGTACTGTAGGTATTTATTTTAATGTTGAATGCACAAAGAGGGCGTGACTGCATCTCCTTCAGTCTCACTCAAAAGACATTTCATTCAGGTAAGATTATTTCAATCTAAGCACCAGTTGCTGAGCCAAAGTAATTTCAACCCTACAGATCCATCCATTCATTTTCACAAGTTAAATCTTCCTAACCGTTCTGACCTGCCAAAAAAGAAGCTTGAGCTACATATGCAGAGTGCAGGCCTCTGTGGAATCACTTCTTATCTAGGATGAGATTACCCTTCTCATCTTTGATTCGAACTCGTCCAGTGGAGTACTTGGTTTCCTGTCTGCCACTGCAGAACACAGTTTTCACAGTGCCATCCAGGTACTCCTTCCTCCTGAACTGCTCAGTGTGAATCTCCCTTTTACCATCACTGAATACCACGATTTTATCTCCATTCCTGAAAGAAGCAGCAATGAAAGAAGTGATGAGAAAGCAGTGTCTGTTATTAACTTGTCTCACAGAGCTGTTTAATGTAACTCAATGAAATTGGAAAATAATGTCAAGTGGAAAACCTCAGGATTTACATGGGATGGCATTAGAGATCTGGTCTCACAAAAAGACTTCAGTACATAGTATAATAGCTAATGGATGGTAAGATCTGAATTTTACATGACTTCATGCAGTGATCTCAAGGCATTTTGCAGGCAGCAAATCCATTTTACAACAGAATCTTTCATCTTCTCCGGAAGAGACATGTAAGAGAGTCCTGTTGCTGTTTTTCTCTTGCATGGAGGAATAGAGAGGCAATACAGATCCAGAGAATAGGACTGGGAAGAGGTCCACAAGGACTATCAAGTCCTACTCTTAAGTCAATAGCCCATTCAGGGATCAAAGCCACAACCCTGGTGTTGTTAGCACCATGCCCTAACTGACTGACCTAATCTCAGTCCTTGCCCAGTATTAGAGGGGGAGCCAAGCACCTGGAAATAGAGCTCAGGAGCCCTCATCCTGAGTGCTTTAGTATCCACATTGCTAACACTGACTACTGGTGATCTCCCAACAGCTCTGGCCAGTGTAAATTTACATGGAACTAAATGAGGAATATTTCACAGTCATTTTGCCCGTGGTCACCTATTATTCAAGGTGGAAGTGAATTTTCAGTGCCATATTCTTGCAAAACACTTGTTATCTTACAAATTCTTTTTCCTTTCATCTGGACATTTCCCAACTATTCAATCCAGTCACATTTCTAAATGTCAGTATCGTTGTACATGTGTCCAATGCCTGGTTCCTGTTGTTTACACAGAACTTACTTTTCTACTTTTACTACTGTGCCATCTGGGAAAAAAATTTCCTTCAGTCCATCGCCATAGAGGCGCTTCACTGTGTGATCTGGGAACACAATTTCTTGCGTGCCATCGGGATAACGCTTTTCTGTGGAAAAGAAGATGTAAAAAGTCTGTCTAGTGTTCCTTCATGTTGCTTTACACAAAGTTAGGTCAGGATTTTTTTTTTGGACCTTGTAGTGAGGATGGAAATTATATCCACAATTCTGGCAAAAGAAATGAAAGAATCACAGAATCAGATAATCAGAATCGGAAGAGCTACATTTACATTCCATTATTACATTTACTTTGTAGGAGGAAACTGAGCAGTGAAGTGATGGAATATACTGAAAGTGAAATGCAAAGACAATGTGAAATGGCAAGAAAATACCCAATCTGCTGGAGTCAGAATTCAGACCACAAGTTCATAACAGAAATAAATCTGCACGTACAGTTCACATTTATGAGCTCTTGCATACCTATCTGATTATTAGGGAATTGCAGCACCTCCAGGCCATCTGGATAAGCAGTGTGAGTTGTCTGTGCATCTGCATAATAATAAATCTGGAAGGAGAGTGAGATGATAGCAGCATGTTCACAATATTTGCATAAGCAGATTCAAGCATAACAATGTGCTCAAAAGTAAGCTATCTTAAAAAAGTCATTTCAAGGTCATTTTCTAGATCTGCCATCCATAAAAGTAGCTATGTTCACATTGCTGTTCCTTTCTCTCATTCACCCTCATGGTTGTGTCTAGATGCTACTTTCATCTTCGTAGCATGCAGGAGAACAGTGCGTACTTGAAAGTCACACCCCCATCTCTTTGCCTTGGCTCTCGTCCATGAACTATTAATTTAAAATTAACCCAGTGCTGCCAAGGCCTCACTTATTTCCACTGTAGCTCACATTAACTATTTATATGTACCTAATGCCAACATGGAAGAACCCCCTGTGCTACCTACTGAATAAATGTATTAAAACCAGTCCTTGGTTCAGATGGCTGCCCATGCCCCTTGCCTTTGTTCAGTCTCCTGCTTGGCCAGCTACACATTTGTTCCTTCTTTGACTGTTATCTTCTTGTCTTTCCACTTCTGTCTTTGTAGATGAAGCAGTTTCACTGTTCAGGGTTGTTAAACCAACACCCTTCCTCATCAGCTTCTCTCAGAACTGATAGATCAAGATAAATTACAGAACCTTGCTGGAAAAT
The DNA here is from genome assembly GCA_013397055.1 of Pachycephala philippinensis. Classification (NCBI taxonomy): domain Eukaryota; kingdom Metazoa; phylum Chordata; class Aves; order Passeriformes; genus Pachycephala; species Pachycephala philippinensis. The sequence goes on from VWZT01011600.1 coordinate 635,473, forward strand.
CAGTTAATCATTTTATTTTCCTTGAAGAAAATGAATAGCTACACACCACCCTCTGATCTGGCATGATCTTCTTTACATCTCCATTGGAAAAGCTAATTGTTGTCATCCTTTTATCAGCACTAATCTCCTTTTTAGTATCATGGTGGAAAGTGAGGATTCGGCATCCATCAGAAAGCACCTCTTCTACCTTCAAACACACAGAGCGTCCAATGTAAATAAAATCAAAGGAAATGGGGAGTATTGCACTGCCTTCCAATTAAATTGGAGCTTGAAGGAAGCATGCTAAATCTTTGTATTTCAAAAGTTATCTCTGCAGAAAAGGCATTATTTTTGCCTCATTTGTGTGTAAAGGAGGCCAAAAGAAATTTTCTTTTCACAAGATGAACTTACTTGTAGCACATGTTCCAAGTTTGTACCCCACCACTTTGTTTTAATGTTAAACAAAATAATGTGCACAGCCTTGTGGCAATAGGGAAGACAGTCGGGTTTTTTCTTGACCAACTTTAGTGAATTATTGTCCAGACCAATTTCATATATGCTTGTACATCTGCCACACAGGTCACTTGAGAGACACCTGGTTCTGGATTGTGTGAACCAAAATGATTGGACTTCATGTATTAACCCAGATTGCTGACACGGTGGGTTAAGAACCATTTCTTTCCAAGTAACCCTCTATGGACATTCAGTACTACAGAATTAATTCTGGCTGCATGCACAGACCTGAAAATTTGCTTGAGACTTTTTATTGACAGCAGGCAATAATGATATTAGTATGCTCTTCTACAAAAAAAATAGTCAGAGAAGACTTCATACCCAGCATAGCCTCTCGTTAATCAGTTTTCCTGGTGTTACTATAGCAGTTGGTTCTGTTCATCATATATCAAATCCCATAATTTAATTCATTTGATGAAGTCCAAAGAAGTAGACAGCCAGAAGATGCATTACAGCTTTGTCATATGGTTCCAGTTTTATCAGAATTCCCACAAAAATGGAATGTCTCCCAACCAACAACAAAAAAAAAAAGCTATTTTCTCTCACCTTTCCATCATAATACTCTATTTTTTCCTGCACCTCTTCCTCATGCTTTCTTCTTTCTTGGTGTAATGTTGACCTTCTAGATAATATTGATTTTGGAGGCTACATTATGAAAACATCAAAGTCAATGTCATATAAAAAGAAATATTTTAAAAATATGTTCATTAACTTAAAACAACTGTGCAAAAAACTTATTTACTTTCACACACAGAGGCTGGATTCCCTGCTTTCTGGTATTGCCTTGTATTTGCAATGAATTTTCATATTTTATTTGTAACTAGGAATGTTACTTATTAATTACAGTTTTCTTCAGTTTTCAAAGCAAAAGATAGCAAAACAGAAGTCCAAAAATGAGGTGATAAAAGTGTGTTCTGGCAAAGCTATGCAGTGAAAAATGGAGAGAATAAACACAGGAACAGAGAGCAGAACAACCTCTGAGTATTGGGTTACTGATTTACGAATAAAGGTACTTGTATTAGCTAGAGTCACTCTTCCAAAACAAATTACATGGCTCTTAGCTGCTAGGTAGTGCTCTCTATGTACCTAAGGGCTATTCTGGATGTTACAATTCCAGTTTGCCATTACCATGAGCGCTCTTTGCAGTCCGACAGCGTAAAGGAGCCTTAAGTTAAGTGACATCTGGCACACAGCATCCAGGGCAGTTGTGAGCTAATGTTAATTACACTTTGAAGATGTGGTGAATTTTGAATTACGAGATCCAAAGGAACAGGGAGAACTGCTCCCCACAGGGCAATGATATGCTTCAGTAAATAGCTATAAACACCATGCTCAAAGTTGTCAGATCCATCCCTAAAGCTGTGTCTACTGCATAGCATAGGAAGTGGGAACAGAATATTTTCTTTTTCTTGGTGTGTTTTATTTCTGTTCACAAATAGAAAGAACACAATTGCTGCCCATGTAAGAACTGTTTTGAGCCACCTGGCTCACCATCTTCAGAAGGTGCCAATAGGGCCACAGCAGCTCCAATATTCATAAAGTTCAGCAGGACATTAACCTGTGGGAGCATTTTTTTTTCCGTGTGGTTTATTATAGAAAGAGTGTTGCAATTCAAGATTTAAAAAAACTTACATAAGAATTATAAATAGAAGATACTTTATGGCAAGATGGAGCCAGACAGAAAGTAGAAGTGCTTCCATGAACAGGATGAGATAGAGGTATCAGCCAATTCAGCTGAGGGAGCATCCATGCAGAGCAGTGTTAGTACTCCAGCTTGTTACACATGCCATTGTAAAAGCCACAGATTTCATTTTTTATGCATTGCGTACCCTAGCATACCTATTTTTAAAGCAATAATGTCAGAGGAATCAAGACAGGCTTACATGAATCACACGTAGTCTCTGTTTTCATTCAGAAGAATGTCATTCTAAGAGATCATTCGAAAAATTAGAGCCGACATTGTATCCCAGGCAACCACTGCAACTGCTCTGCACTTTTTAAGAAACCCAAATACTAAGCATTTGGACTAATCACACATGGCTAGGTTCTTGATAAAGATTCTCTCAATTCCATCACTTTCATAAACAAAGCCATCAAATTATCTCAATTTTCTTCATTGGAAATATGTGGATGACCAGTAAATGCAGACCCTGTGTACAAAGGGGTTGCAGGATTGGAGGAAGAAGCAGCCTCCCAAAATTCACAAGGTAGACAATTTTTTTCAATCTTCACTGAAAACAAAAAAAATTAATCACCGGATCAGCTGGTGACAGCAAAAGAGGTGTATTTTAGTTATGAAGCTTGACTTCATAAAAGAACAAGCAGGCAGCTCATTCTGGATCTTTGTCATGAGAGCTAGCGAAGCACAATTTGAATTTCCATCAGTGACACTGATGCTGCTCTTGGCAAAAGCAGGGACCTCTGGACATTCCTCTAGTCCTACAAATCTGTGCTATCAGGAAGGCAGTGGAGAACAGGAGAAAAGAAATAAGATGTTCTCCTGGATCCTCACGCTCAACAATAATAATTTAAATTTTCTAATGAGCTTTTGCCTCCCAGATGTTAACACCTGCAGTTCTTCATCAAATCATCCCAGAAATGTCTCACTTGTCAATTCCCATGAATAAGGATCTCTTATTACCTTCAAATATCACAGTTTGTGTCATGCAGAGTTTGCATCCTCCCTAACAGATGAAAAAACTGAGAAAAAGCAACAAGTACTCATGGATAAAGCAGTGAAATTCAAATCCTATGAAAGTCTGTCCACATATCCACAGACCTTTCCTGCTTCAGAGTTAGTAATTTGTCGGTAAGAACATTCATAGGCAAGGAAATAACATGCTCAAAGATCATAAAAATCCCTTTCAAAATTAGACAGCAAAATCCATCTAAGAAGATTGGAAATAAGCACGTTTGACCTTGGCTGAAACATTAAGAAATGCTATTAGTATACCCTTCAGTAGAATTCCCTTCCCCTCCTCCCACTTTCTGTCCCTGCCATGCAAATGAATTCATCTTTTTTCATAGAAATAAGGAAAATCTATCCAGAGCTGCATGTTGGGCAGGAAACTGGCAACTTGTTCTTGCTAATGAGCTGCATTCAGAAAACAGGTTGTTTTCAGATGATCCATATCAGTAAATATTGATAATTAATAAATATTAACAATTTTGGCCCATCTGTTCATTATTTCATATTCTGAAAGAATCATTAATGATGTGCAGCTAATATAGACATTTTTCTTTTCTCACTGAAGCACAACTTGAACTGGACAGTTCCTCACCAGCTAGGTCATGTTACAGTACAAACAGAGATCATCCTTGGAAGTATCATAGCATTATTCTAATACTCAGAAGTATTATTATATCTTTTTCAGAGATGCAGAACATCTCCTGGATATGGGGGTCTTTTTACTTCATAAAATCATGTATTCAAAAAAATCTGTAACCTGTACTGATCATTGTTCAAACTTGCTCACCGATTGTTTTTGTACATATCCTCAAATTCTATTAGTTTTGACAGAAATAAGTCAGGTGGTAATTATTGTTTTGCCTTCTTGGTTACGGCTGATTAAACTCACCAGTCCATGCTAGCTTTAACTTATGTATGTTATACATGCATGTCTTCTACAAATCCTAGAACCATTGATTTTTTTAGGTTGGAAAGGACTCTAAGATCATCGATTCCAATCATTAACACAGAACTGTCAAGTCCACCACTAAACTGTGTCCCAAAGTGCCATAACCACACTTTTTTTGAACAGTGTCAAGGATGGTGATTCCACCACGTCCCTGTTCAGCCCTTTCCAATGTCTGATAACCCTTCTGTTGCTCAAGGTTATCCCACTCACTTTGATGTGTTCCTATGCTCAGTTTCTTAGTTTTGGATAGAAACAGTATGATAGTTTATCTATATCCAAAATTCAGAATTATCCAGATTCACAGGATCTGTGAGGGAAAGCATCCACCTGCTATCAGAAGAGCTCAAATGCAAAGAAAACACAAGCGAGTCACCATGTTCAGATCTATTGCTATGTCATGGATTTTGGGCTTCTGTTTAATGTCTCATTTACCTGAGACTTCAATTCTAGAGTCAAATAATTGACAGCCACTCTATTCACTGTAAAGTCTTTTTGTGCCATCAGATCAGATAAAGAGCATGCATCTCTGTCAAACAGTTTAGAGTTCACTCAGGACATCTGGGCACTGTGCCTGCCAGTCTAGCTCATGTTTGTGCTGGATTCCAACTGGACTGGATCCAATGCTGGCTAGATGGTGAAAGCCAAGATAGCAGTGAGCCCAAAAGTCTGCTGTCCTCAACTTCCCCCTTCTCCAAACTGTTGCTGAAGTCATAATTTTTATTGCATGTGGCTGTGTGCCATAGGAGGAAATTATCATTATCTCTTTTCATATCTGGCACCATATAGAATTTGCTAATGTTACTGTCTAGTGACTTTCAAAACACATACTGTCATGCTCACTATAGTGGAACGGTTTCCTCCCTTCTCATCTGATATATTTTACATTTTATTTCGGCCCCTATGCAGGCAGAGAGCGTGTTGGCTAATCTAAGTTTTCCTTTAGCCAATGGAATAGTTTCCAGTAGAGAGGATGAATTTCAGAGAGACTGTGCACTTGAACAAAGCACAGATTTCAACCAAATCTGAACAAAAGTAAGAAAATGGACTTGTAATATCCAAGGTGCCCATAATAAGAAACAAGAAATACAAAGCTAATAGAAAGAAAAGCATAAAGAGTTATTTAGATATCTGTATTCTAAATAGTGAGATGTGCTAGAAATGTGGTAAGTTGGCTGTGGAGAAGTCACGGAAACACCAGTCAGAAACAAGAATCTCACTTGACATACTGAGTTAACTTGTTCCAACGTGTAAAAATCTGGGTGGTTTTCCTGCTGAGTTGAACCAGGAGGAGGACACTGTTACACACTGGCAAGTAAAGCCTTGAATGGCAAAACACAATATATATAATAGATTTATCGTTTGCCAAAGCAAGGGGATTCCCTGTAAAATCAGCCTGTGGAATAGCAGGTGCAATGAGCTCAGTGCAAACCTAAAAATAACAGACAATTCACTTAGGTCTAGAAAAGGGGGATAAAAGTTTTTCTCCTGCTACTGCAAAACCAGAAGAAAATCTACGAGGTAATTTATGCAGAATGAGAGCACAAGCAAGAAAACATGACCATGATTATACACCCTTTCATTTGCAGAAATTTTGATTCCAAAGAACATTTTCTAAAATACATATTTGAAACTGTGGAAAAGTGACTACTACCAATAGGGATGCACACTTTACTATTCACATCTCTGAGGAAGTGTTTTTGCAAATATGTCAGCCACTCGTGAGAGATGCTGTGGCTCCTGTGATTGTCTCTCCATGAACTTTCTTCTGGTTTGGATGAAGATGCTGTCCCTCGCAGAATAGCTTCTGCAACCTAGTGGAGAATTTGTTATAAATATGTAATTTTAAGTTTAAGTCACAGCTAGTATAATCAAACCGCCTTCAAAGCCATCTGACTCAAACTTAAAGCCATTTTTTTTCATAAAAGTGATGTTTAAACACAATGAATGAAATTCCACATACTGTTCTGCTAGGGACTGAAAGTCTCCATTATCAGACAAAAAATTTTGTAGGTACCATCCTAGCATCTTTATATCCAGCATCCTAGTATTACTCTCACACAACAAAAATATTCAGTGTTTTGCGTAGTAGTTCTACATCAGCAAAGCGGTAGAAATAAAACAGAAATCTGGCCAACAGCAGAAGTCAATAAGCTTTTTCTTATCCTTGCTTTTATTGGAATTTTTACGTGTTTTAATTCTGTACCTGTGACTAATCTTTTTCTTTCTGACCTTAACAGTCTATAAAAGGATGAGTCATATGAGAAGGTAAGTTTGGGAAAAGTAAAAATAAAGTGAAATTTAACTTCAAATTACATTTCCAATGAAACTTGTGTTAGATGAAAAATCTCATTAACAAGTACATTACAATCAAATAAAAAAAAGAGACACAAAACTTCTTCACTCCAATAAAGCAAAGGACAGGTTAGTTTGTGGTTCTAACACCTTTTAAAGATACTTTACTAGCAATAAGTTTTGAAAATTAGGGAAATGACTAAGAGTAAATGGCTCAATTTTATTTTATTCTAGGTTCAGCCATTCTGTGGAAGTGTAAGATTCATCTCATCAGACTATACCATCAAAGAGACATTTTTTCTAGTTTCCTTGACACACATAGGGTGAAACTGACTCCTCAAAGCATGTGTTTTCTCCCTTGAATACACAAGGGGAAATGAAATGGTAAGACATTTTCTCAACACAAATTTCAGGGATTTTTTAAATTCTAGTCTGAACCAATTAATTTCACCAAGACTTGCTGTCTCCTGTAAGAAGTGGGTAACTTTAATTTCCTTTAATTCCCTTACAAGTGACTCAGTTATATACTAAGGGAACAAGTAAAACCCTACAAGTACAATGAACAAGTGGAATACTGAATAAAAAAATTACAAGAGTCTCTGTAAACCTACCATTAGACTATTTTGATTTCCAGAGATCAGCAAAGACTTTTACATTAGTCAGCTATATTTTCCACCCTGATTATCCCTCCTACTCCATCCCAGTGTAACTCCTGTTCAAGAATCTAACTTGTGCTTCTGTAAGGCAGGCCACTGACAGAGTTTCCTTCTAGAAAGTTTGCAGCGTAAAATAAGAACTAAAATAAGATTTAATATAAGGTCCAACTAAATTTTTTTCTAGTCTGAAGAGATGTTTTATTAAAAAGGTAAATGGCACTATATATATAAAGAGTAGAATTATTTTCAGGAGGCTTTAGGTGGCTAATTTATGCCACTGAAAGTAAAGTAAATTTACTGAAAGTGACCTAGTTATCTAAACTCCCTTCCTAGTTAGTGGGCGGAGACGTCTGACCTGACACCAGTGTCTAAGATGGGCTGCTTGTATCACCTGGTAAAGCAGCCCCCTCATGGATAAGTAAGGCTGGGTGGACCACACAAAGAGTGTATTTTAACATGGCTTTCTATTGGGCTGACTTTGCCCCCTTCAGGCTAAGCATGGCAGGAGAGGAGGAACAGTATTCACTCATGACAGCTCCAAAGAAAAACTAGTGTATTTTTCAAACAGTATTAAGCAGATAATATCTTCCAGTAGTGGGGTCTCTGACTTTCTGTCCACGAAATTCGTAGCTTTGGGGTTTTTTTCCGCTTTCCGTCTCTGATGTTCTGAAACTCTGAGCTCATCTTGAAGCTCCAGGTTCTGCCTGGTCAGCAGCTCAACCCGGTCTCTCAGTCTGCTGTAGGCAGCATGCCAGTAGGACTCAGTTCTCTTGAACTCCTCCTGCAGTCCAGCAATCTGCTCTTTTAATATCTATCAGTAAAAAAAGAAATTGTGCCATGTCATTGCCCGCTCTGAACTAGGCATGCCCACCTTACATATCCAGAGGCAAGCATGGAGCCTTCTGTTCTGCTTAAAGGTCTACAGTATTAAGCTATGAAATTTGGAAACATTTGAAATTGTTTCAACAATGAAAGAAAACCTCCTCAAACAATAAAAAAAATACTGCCTTGCAAACTCCTATATTTAAAAAAAACTCAATTGTTACAAAATGAGCAGAGAGAAGTCTATGCTGAAGAAAATCAAGAAATTCAAACTACTCACGCAAATAATCAGCATTAAATGTAAATGCTTTTAAGAAAAAGAAAAGGCTGGAATACGAGGTGTATTTTAATGACAAGAATGTCAGTTAATCAGATCTTCATGTGGTGAAAAGGGAACAAGAATAGTTAGATCCTTCTTACAAACAGCAGGGGATTGCAAAGACGTGATTTTCAACTGAATTGAAAATGAAAGTAATGAAATTTGGAGAAGACATTTCCATATACATCCATCTCCATTATTTTTGCCTTCTCCCTTCTTCCCTCACCCATGCTGATGCAAACACTGAGTCGTTTTCCTTCAGGGCACTCATGCTGGATACTGCAAACAGAATACTGCTGGAGTTGAGCTAGAAATGTGCAGTTTGCTCTGTAGTCAAACAACTGTCACATGCAACCCCTTCTCACTTTCCTTTCACTTGTGTGTCTGCCCACTTGTTTCCTGTTCACATTCCTTTTTTTTACCTGTGAGCTGCCTGCTCTGAATTTGGCACATCCTTCAGCCATTTTCAAGAAGCAGCAGACCTCAGAATTTGGGAGTTACAGAGTTAAATAACTCCAAAAGTGTTTTGGTTTTGTTTTGTGGAAAATTAAATTTTTGAACCTGCACTCATTATGCTTTTCAGGTTTGAACAAAAGATTAAAACAATTCTATCAAATTTCATGTTTAGAGGTAGGCATAGTCAAGAAACACGATTGTTCCCTGGCATAAATTCTAATTATTATTTTTTTTAATCCCAGGTGGAAAGAAGGCTGATATTTTAAAATATTGTTCAGAGAGTACATTCAAAATATTTTTAATCAAAATGCTAAAATAGCCTCACTGAAACATTTCCTGTTGTAAATATTGCCTCTAGAGAAATATGAAACATAAAGAGAGAAAATATTCACTATGTGGTCCAAAAATATGTATCTCAAAAATGTACAGATGAAAAATAAAGTATAGACATTTTGAACAAAGTACTATGTTGCCAGTTTTAATTGTTCTGAAACTTTTCTGATCATGAAATTAATTTAAATTGTCAGTTTGCTGTCAAATACATCAGTTTGGTTTAGACATCCTTTTGCAGCAGAACATTGTTCCAGACATTTCTGAGCTTTACCATTGCCTATTCTTCTATTCTATAAAAATATAGCTTTTAGCTGCCTCATCTCTGTTATTGGTTTCCCATGAATTACTGTTTTTTTGTCTGTTTATCCGTGATTCTTTTAGAAAATTGCTCCTTAAGTCATATTATGTCTAGCTGTTTTTAATAGGGATAATGGCCACAGATAATCAGAGATGACTTTGTCACTAAGAAGTCTGAAATAGAAGATTCAAAAAGATAGGATCCCCTAAAGGAACCTAGAAGAAACCATAACAAATGACTCAGGGGTGTTATTAGGCAAGTTAGATTGTTAGACACAGAGCTAGATATCATAAAAATACCTCAAAGCCAAAGATCAGGATAGTTTAAAGAAAAAAATAATAACAAATACCCAGCACAGGGATGAGAATAGAGAATGGTGGCCATTAACTGTGTTGTAATTGGCACAGTGAGTCCCAATATTAACAAGTTGGAGAGTTCACTATGCAGAAGTCAGAAATTTTTCAAGAGTTGGCTCAGCTGAGCAAATCAGTCCAAGGAAGTATGAGGAACATGGGAACATTTTAACTTCCTTAAGAAATGGTAGACACAACCTAGGTTTTTTTTCTTGTACAAAAAAAAGGGATGTACCTTTAAAACACAAACCAAAGCAGTATGTTATCACTGTGTATCTAACTGTGCTAGAGAAGTGGCATGAATAATTTGCCATGTGTGACAAACAGGAAGATTCAGGTAAAAGCATAGGATGTCTGTATGGAAGAATATTAATTGATGAGAACTGCATATTTATTCTAGAGGAGACATCCTACTTGCATTTCTTCTGATTTCACATCTTCTCCAGTGATTCTAGCTGCTCCTTTGGACTTGCTCTGGGCAATTTTTTCTTTCTGTGGTGGGTGAGCTTGATCTCTACTGTATTCCAAAGGGTGAGTCAGCTCCTGGCTCCTGACAGGCTCGAGCTGGTCTATTCGTGTCCTGTTCATAAGGTAAACAAAGAGTATGAAATTGGCATATGAGACTCTAATGAGGGACTGTCTTCAGATGTACCTTCTTTGGGAATGATCTTTGGAGGGCTTGGGCATGTCCCTCATACACTGATACTGCTGGGAGTGGCAACCAGTTATCAGTAGTTGTCAAAATTAAGGTATTTCCTCACTGGGAACACTCATGTATGTCTTCAGCTGCAAAATTTACTCTATTTAGCAGCTGGAAACAATTCTGCTTGAAATTTTTGACAATATAATGACCGTGAACTTAGAGGCTTTTAAACACGTTTTGTATCCAGATAACTAAATTAGGGCAGACCTGCAGAAGGCACAGCTTGTTACCTGTCAGTGTATCTGTGAAGCCCTGCAATCATGCAAGGCTGGGGACCCACCTCTATTTTCATCAGCCCAGTCATTACTACAAATCAGGTTACCCATGGACCTGAATGAAATGGAATGAAGTATTTACTTTCCACAGGTAAATATGCTCCAAGAGTTAAATGTGGGTGTTCAGAAGAGATTTTGCCTTTGAACTCAATGTCTCAAGACATGACTGATCTGGAAGTGCACTTAACACTCAGAAGAGTACAAATCTTTACATATCCTCAAACAGAGTTTATTTATATGACTGGGATCTAACTTCTTAGTTTATTTTTAATCTGACATGAAATTATTTGTTAGCTTCCTGCTAACAAATAAAAAGTGAGCTTCCAGGTCCCTTTATGACCTACAGCCACCATCTGTCCTTCATTATTACTCAAAAAGCAACATGAACTACCGGAGGCTGCTGTGACCTCATGTTTCCCTCTCAGTAATGGAGTTTAGCACCTCAGGAGCAAAATGCGGAAGTTCTCACAGAGACTAAGAGAAAAACAAACTTCCTATATCTTTCTGTTCTTTGTAATTCATTACCTAATTTTATTGTTGTTGTTGTTTTCTATTCTAAATAAGCTTGGCTAATATTTTGTTTAAAAACATGCTTAGCAACAATCAATGTAAGTATTAATTCTCCTCAAAATAATCAAATTGAATGAGCAAACAGAGCCCTTGTGCAATTATGTCCAGCCTACCACTCCTGCTTATCCAGACCAGTTACTCTGAAATACAATGCCCTACAACAAAAGCAAGATGTGAGATCTATGTATAACATTTTCCACTGAAGACTGAACAGTACTGTGTTAAGTCAAGGCTAGAAAACAGACCCTGCCCTGAGGAAATGCAATAACCAAGGATACCAGGAGCACTTACAATGTTTCTTTGGAGCCACTGGCAAGCAGTTCATAACCCAGCTATAAATTACAAATAGGAGCTAGGTGCAGAATGCAGAGAGAAAATACATTAAAAGAGGCTAAGCACTTTGCACAAACGGAAATACTTGCTTGCATGCCAGGCACACATCTGCATGAGGCAAATTGAGGCAGGGCAGTCTGTGAGGCAAAAACATACATGAAGCAAAAGTCTTTGTTCCTAGAAAAGGTTTTTCAGCAAGATGCAGGTGAGGAAAAATAAACCAACCATCAACACGTTGATGCTGCTGCTGCCGTTGGTTCAGAATGCATGCAGATTCCATACTAAAAGGAAATTGTGTATTAAAAATGGCAAACAAGGTGCCCTTGTTGAAAGACCAAGCAAATAAACATCAGAGAATCCTCTGGCTCGTGCCAAGTGTCAGCAGAACTACCTCAGTGCTGCAGGGGTGGAGCCACAGGCTGATGCCTTGAGCACTGTCCAGGCTCTGTTAGGATACACACAACACACTACATCCCAACTGGTTTTAGCTTCTCGCTTGTAACATTTATGCCTGGAAAGGTCTGAAAACGAAGTGCTTGGAAACAAAAGAATGAATAGATTTGGGCAGGTTTTGGCATGTCATGCTGCTCTGAAAAGGATTTTCACTGTTTCCAGCGAGCGCAAGTTGTCACATGGCACAAGTGAACTGCTATCAATGGGCAGTCATCTTGTGTTCCTAACAAGATGTTAGTGATTTAAAAATGCAAAGCAGATTCTCTGATTGCATAAATCAGCATGGCCAAAACAGCTGGGGTGGATAAGCTGCCTTTTGCAATTAGTTTTAGCTCGTAAGTTAGAAAAAGTGAGTGAAAAGATGTGCACATTATACTGGGCAGGCATTTTTGGATAAATATCTGTATGGAAATGCTAGGGGCTGTTATGGCTAATGACATGAATAAATCCATGGCAAGCTCTTTTAAAAATACACATTATTACGAAAAAGTCAAAGTAATTGCATCTGTAAGGCAGCACTGTCAGCAGGCAGTGAATACAGTGCTGGCAGAATTTGGCACTGCAGTAATTCTGCACCAGTACATCACTCCACAGTCAAAATTTACACCAGTAAAAGTAAAAGCAGCACCTAATTTCATTGGTAGTTTCATGAACTGCCAAATCCCACAAATACTCACATCTGGAACACGTGTTATGGTCAGCCAGAGATCAGAGATCCAAGAAGGATCTTTAATGAAACCATTTATTTTTAAGACAGTGAAAACTGAAAGGCAGCTATAGGAAAAAATTATACAAACCAATAAATGCAAAATAGCCTTTTGCATTATTCCCATGGTCTTTGAAATGAAGAGGAATGGACAAGTAGATCTGAAAAATAACTTCTTACTTTGCACTATATATATCATAAAATCAAAATCAATAAACTATGTTAATTTTGCACCAGTTAAGAACTAGGTTTGAAATGCAAAGAGGGAAAGAATCTCTCCTGTGTTTACAGTAGATGGCACCTACTAATTTCTAACAGATTTCATCACATTAAAAATTCATATTTGATTTGATTGTAAGCAAGCTCAATTTTTATTAGAGGCATTTACATAGCCTATAATTAATTATAGTTGTCAAGGCACTTCCATTACAAACCCCTTAGTTCCAAAATTATTCATTGCAGGGATTTTGTGTTAAGAAAGTATTCTTCTTCTATGAGGATGTAAACAAAAACTAAACCAAACTAAAACTTTTGCAGCATTTAATAATTACAAATTACAAAAGCAACTGTCTTGAATTTTCAACTTCTTAATTTATATGCTATCAAATACATCCTCAGTCTGGTCTAAAGGTTAGTATTCCTGAAACAAGAATGCTGTTGGCATTAATGTATGCTCTACACTTTTTATTAACCTCAGAAATACGTCCTACGCTGATGTGAATGCAAGAAGTCTATCGTTTACTCCATCAGGGGCCTGATCATATAAAAAAAAATTAGCCTGAGTTCTTACTGCTTTTACTGTAATCCAAAGATATTCAGCAAATTATGAGAAGCATTTGGTGCTACTCAGCTTTAGACCCAAACTGCATCAATGTTTTGAGAGCTGGCCTCCTTCAGTGAGGTGCTTTACTTCGAACCTAGATGGCTAAATAAGTGTTTCAGTTCACAAACAACACAAATGCCACTGGAAAGAAGTTAGCTGGTAAGTAAGAATGTAGCAGCCTGATTTTAAGGATTCTGAAAGGAATATTTTCCTCACTGCATGCACAAATCAGTTTCTTGTGTATACAGATTTACCTGCAAAAACGCATTGCTTCCTCATGCTCTTCTTTCACCATGGTCACAGAAGGGGTTCTTCTGTGATGTATGTCAATCTCTGATCGTCTGCTAAGGATGTTCTGGGTTTCTTCTGGGCACGTATCTATGATAATACACAGAACCTGGTGAATATTTATGAACCCCCACTCTGTATTTAAAACCACAGACTGCATAAGTGCAGTAAGCTTCATTGCTTAATCTATCAAAAAGAATCGATGTAGTTTGCCTAATTATGCAAGTATTCCATTCCCAGCATAGGTCTTAGTAGTGCAATCCAAGCCCTACAAATCAAGTAAGTGAAAGAGATTTGGGGGTATATTACTGTCAGTAGCTGAATTCCTTTTTAGGAATGTGAATACCATGGTGGTTCAACCTCAGCATGAATGTAACTTTCAAAGAGGCCTCAGGAACCCTTTTTTAACAGCAGTCTGACATGGAGTACAGTGTGCTTACTAGATTGTGACAGAGCAATTGAGAGCCATCAGAAGCGAATATTTCTGCCCTGGTGATTACTGCAGACAGGAAAACTTATTTTGACTGATCTCATACAAAGAGAAAGCCAATGGTTTGGGATGAGGAGTCAGTGTGTGGGAAGTCCTTCAGAGGAAATCAAGAAAAGTCAAGAACCTGTTTAATAAAAAGGACTAAAGCTTGCTGAAGCAGGATACCATTTCATTACCAGAAGTAAGATCACTGAGCCAAAAGACAAGAAACATTGATTGACCAAAGAGCTGGGACCACATTAAGGAAAAACTGACTGAAAATATTCTTAGGAAAATTAGATTTGCCACTGATCTGAGGATGTCTGTGTCTTAGGAGAAAAACATGCAAATTTGAGATACTAATTTGCCCCCTTTTAAAAAAGTCACATATGTTATCTCTGAGGAATTTAAACAGAAAATGTGAACATCTCACTGTCAAGGGGTGAGTCATACCTAAGCTACAGGGAATTCTACCCCTGACTTCAGAGATTCATCGAATATCGTAGCCATCTCATGGGATCAAAAGTCTGCACCTGAAAGTGCACCTCAAACAACAGACTTAGGAAGAATGACTAGTGATGATGGAGAATCAAGAAAACCAAGGGGTTTGCAGATGTATCTCTTCCCTCTTCTCTGTTTTTTCCAGTTTAGGTCTGAGAAATACTGACAGAGGTGGGCATATAGCTAAGGAGCACAGGCAGAATGAGTCATAAAACCAAGACAAATTTTTTTTTTCCCAATGAAAAATAAATATATATCAACACTTGGGTAGCTCTTACCTGATGTGTCTGCAAACAGTTTTTTCAGTAGTTCCTTCAATTCAGGGCTTTCTTTAATCTTGAAATCAGGAATCTTATAAGCCAGTCTTGAAGATGGCAGGTGTAGGCTTTTAACATTGCTAGCTCTATTCCCATTCTTTGACTCAGGTTCATGCTCTCTCCTTTTCAATCTTGTGAGTTGAAATAGGGACTGCTGAAAAGAAGACCAAGCCTTGCTCCCTTTCAGACTGACAGCTCCAATACTAGAATCACTGCTGCTTGTGCTGCAGGAGAGATCTTGCTGACCTGAAATTGCTTGAATATCTTGTTTTCTTGGTGGTGATCTGCTGTATTTCCTGAGAGATTTTTTCTGTTCCACTGGGTTCATTGCTAGCATAATCACCATCAGAAAGACCCAAATGTCCGTCAGTGTGACCCACTCCCTGAGGCACATGCTGGGAGGGATATTGAGCATGGTGAGATGTGGGGTCATCATCACTTTTTGGGGGTAAGCAGCTTGACTCACAGGAGAAAGATGCAACTTGCCATGTTGAGGCAACTGTTCCCTTCCTTTGCCACTCTTGCTGCAAGGCTGAGGATGAGCTTCCCTTCTCCACAGCCTCAGGTGAGCTACATGTAATTTTTATTATCTTATCATTGACCATCTTAAACCCAGTACGGATTTGCCTTTTGCTGTCCAAGTTCTGGCTCTCCACAACAACTTCCTGTGGGCATTCCTGAACCCACTTCTGACCCTGTGTGAACAGGACCTGCACTCCACTCTGCCCCCTTGGTGTGATCTGTATCTAAACCCTGGAGTGGATAATGCTTTTGTTGGACTTCCAAGGGGGGTTTTGCTCCCTCTGTGAGATGACACTTCAGAGGCCGATCCACTCTACCTAGGTCCTTTTGCAGAGTACCCTCCACAGCTTTTCCAGCAGTTTTGCCTGCTTGCCCTAGAGGATCTGTGTGATGAGTCTCCATTCCCTCGCTTACTTGTAGGTTTGTGTCTGTCACTGTTTTGGGACATGGTTGCAGGATTTCAGGCCATCTTCTCTGTGGTGTGTCACCAAGATTTTCCTTTGAGTCTTCATCTCCCCCAGTCACTTCTTTTTGTTCTGCACTTTGCTCAACTACTTTTGCTTCACAGTCAGTCTTAACCTTTATCTCCCTCTCAGCTAAAGCACAGTCTGCCTTTTTTTCATGTGTATCCATCTGCCTGGAGCTACTGACCTGCAGATTTAGCTGAGAGCATTCCCCTGGCTGTAGTATGCCTCTGTTCACTTGGCCAGACTGGGAGAGATGACCCCAGAAATTCAAACCAGCTCTTCTGGAATGCTTGCTGTCCTCTTTCAAAGGCCGCAGTTTAATGTTTTTGAGCCTTGCCATGCCCTTTCTTCGTTTCAGAAAAACCTTTTGAGGTGTTATTTTTGGCTTGTCCTGGAAAAAAAAAATTAAATCCTGACAATCACAGGCTGAGAATCATTCTGCAGAAAGGAAGATATTTACAATAACTGAAAAAACTGAGACACCATGAGTCTTAAAGACACTGGGTATGGATAACTGAGTACATAAGAAACAGCCCTGAGATTACAGGGAAGGTGCAAGAATTTTTAGAAGCAGTCGTTGTGTGATGCCTCCATGTTCTCTTTCATAAGTAGAGTCAAAGGGTTAAGATGATGCTAAATGTCTATTTGATAGAAGATGAGAAAAGTTCTATCCTTCTTTGTTTTCAGGGGAAGTTCAAGTAGTTTTTACAATGTGACACAGAAATAAAAAACTGCATGAGTTGGAGATGTTATTTTACCAGGGAAACATAGAAAAACTTTCTGAGTGATGAAACGTGCATCTTCCAAGTCACTAAGCTGAACCAAATGCTGAGTCTGACACCTAGAGGTGTCAGGGATAAGCTCATCTCAAACTGTACCCACAGCAAAAAGCAGAAGACTCTCACTGTACTTGGCCCTTGTACAAAACCTGTATTTGGAAATGCCCCCATTCTCACAGTGGTGGCACATGAGAGACCATTTATTATGGAACAGACAGAGACAACCTTGATGTCTAATTTAACTGAGTGTCTTGAGACCTGGGCACAAACTATGACCCAGAAAATGGGTTGAAACAGAGGAATCCAGTGGGAAATAGTGGGGGAATAGGATTGTGACTGAGTAATACAGCCCCTTTTTCCACCTTGGGGAAAAATCTTCCAATATCACATGAAAGAACAGTGGAAAAATGTGCTACCATGCAATGAGACCAAACAGAGCCCATGCAATATCTATGTCCACGAGAATTTGTCAAAAACAAAGTGAATGCACTGATGGCAACAGTACCTGTTGCTTCTTCTGTTGGTTTTTTATGACATGATTGTCTGCTTTAAGTTGCTCTTCAACAAATTTTTCAGAAGTCTTCTGTCTAATACCAATTGCTGGTGTGATTTTCCTAGGCAAGGAACAAGAAGGTACTTATTTGTGACATTCTCTGGTTAGTTTTCTTTTGATGATTTGTATGGAGCTGATATGGAGTTTAGAACTGTAAATGGTCTCTGCAAGTCCTTTAAAATGTGAAGCATGTTAGTAAAATCTCCCTGTTGTGTGAATCCAACTCTCACTTTAAAACATCCTGTCTAGACCAAGCATTAATTGTACTTTCAGCAAGCAACATTTTTGGGCTGGTATCGGTCTGTCCTTAGAAATAGAAAATAGTCAAAAGGAAAAATATTTCAGTCATTTTCTGCAGACTAGAGTTGATGACAGTCACAAAGAACTTACTATCTCTCTGATAGAGTGGCTCGAATTAGATGGTAAAGAGTAGAAAAAAAGAATGTCTATAGTGTTGTAGAGGGCCAAATTGAAAGCTGGCTCAAAATGCAGCATAATACAGCACACGAACATATCTTATTTCAAAGGAAATGTGCATGAGCCTTAATTTAGTCTCTTATTAATAATTTCTACTAAGTATTAAAAAATTCTAGGATTAATCAAAGTGCTGGTTGTGCAGTGCATCACTGTCCTTCCTACAGCCCATCTCTACCCAGCACCACTGTACCATGGATAATCTTTTAATTTGTCAGTCTGTCTCTGTTATCACACCATGACTTAATTGTATTAGATTTGGAGGGAAAACTCTTGCTGAAGAGGACTCAACATTAGACAATACTCATTTCAGCAAAGCTTGCTTCAAACCAAGTACAGCCTGGTGCCATAGTGAAAATGTCATGAAGAGCTGGAGAACATTCTGTGCTTTAGTTTCATCCAGCTCATGATAAGACCACAATGTGAACCAAAGCACAACAAGTAGGGATGTCTGGGAGACAGACTTCAGAAGCTCACTGCTGATCCAAAAATGCATGCATGGACAGGGCCACTTGCCCAGACATGCATATGGTGCTGTCACGTCTTCCCAGCCTTCTGCTCTGGAGGTCCCTGTCTTCCTTCTCTGTCCAACTCCCACATGGTTAACACACTAAAATATTCATGACATTTGCTCTCAGTCTGTTCTTTCCTAGAAGTTTGCTGCTTCTTTTTTCACTTGATGAAAGGCTCAGTGTGCCAAACACCTGTTGCTTCTGTCTGCGTCGGTTGAGGAACCGTAACAACTCTATGAGCATTTCTTCCATCACCAGTGCCAGCCCACCCATTCCTGACTGTTATGAGCACTCTGTGTCCTGGTACAGTTTATTTTGTAGTGTAGTGACGAACCAGATCAGAAAAGTGATCCAAGTTAAATGTTACATTTCTCCTCCATCCAGATAATTTTAACATGGATTGCTTCACTGACCTGTTCAATATATAGGCATATAAAAACTGGTCTTGGCAAGCTGAAGAGGCAGAGCAAGGACAGGAATAAATGAGCTACCATCACAAACTGATGGACACTGTAGAAGTGATGGCATATCAATAGATTTTGTCTCTCCCTGTCAACTTTTGCTTTACTTCTATCCTTTGAAGATCACAGTTACAAAGCCAGTTCATTTATATTGGCTAGACCTGCATCCCATTATACAGAAGTAGATCAGCTGCCAGGCCATAGCCCTGCCCAATTTCTGCCCACACACACCTGCCAAAGGAAGGAGCCATGGTGTTGCATATATAAAACAAACAGTGTGTATACAATCAAGGAAAACATGAGATTGCAGCTTCACTGACTGTCTAAGATAATTTCTCACCTGGCTTCTATATTTCCAGTCTTCATCTTCTCCTCTATGACAAAGTGAGATGAAGAAGTCTCCTCCTTTAGTTGTTCGCTTTGTTCTTCTTTAGCAGCAGAAAAAGTTTCAGAGAAACTCCTTTCTTTTAATCGACTGCTCTCTAAGCAGCAGGAAAAAGGTCAATGTAAACAAAGGCTTTATAGAATGAATAAATGAAAAATAAATATCCTAAAATAATTAGAAATGTTTGTATTTTCAACAACATACACAACGTTTTGATTTTT
The DNA here is from genome assembly GCA_013397055.1 of Pachycephala philippinensis. Classification (NCBI taxonomy): domain Eukaryota; kingdom Metazoa; phylum Chordata; class Aves; order Passeriformes; genus Pachycephala; species Pachycephala philippinensis. The sequence continues at coordinate 654,944 of VWZT01011600.1, forward strand.
GAAAACACTTTACAGAATACAGTTGAATTAAGTAGGTGGAAGGATGCAACCTGTGGAAAAAAAGAGGCTTCTGATCCTCAAATCTAGTGCTGGAATCATGGAAAGGACAAATGGTAAGATGCGTGTTCCCTGCCTCTAGAGATTTGTAGTGCTTGCTTAATGTGTTCACCACAGAACATGGCAGAGAAGGAACTGCTAGACAGGACTGAACTACTTGTGTGTCTGTAATTATGTGACTTGCAAGCCAGTTCATTTAACAGTTCAATAAGCAGTATTTGTACACATGAGAGTTTCTAACCAGGCATTTTCTATTCTATTTCACAAAATTGCAAATATGTGCATCTTCCTATTGAAGCTTACTGTCTTTTTCACCAAAAGAAAGCAGCTTCTACTTCAATTAATTTTTCTTCTGAGCATCAGCTAGTGGTGAGTTGCTCTTTTAGGTCAAGTTAGGGCTGACAACTGGAGCAAAAAGCCTTTACTTGCTCATTCATACTACACACTGTTGCTGTAGCAGGAATTATATAGCTCACTTCATCATGTAAATACAGTCGGTGCTATTGAAGTCCTCTGCAACACACTGGAAGGACTTTCTGGTCCAACAACAGGAATACAAACGTTCGTATTCATCCTTCAGTCTTTCCCAGCTACACACCAGATATCTCCAAACATCTCCAATCCCATGGCAGACAAGCATTCCCACCTGCCTTGCACCAGAATGTGGCTGAGGAGGCAGAGGTGACACAGTAGGTTGACAACATCAAGAGATGCAGAACCCACGTGTCCCTTCTCACAGGTCTCACCTGTGGGGCTATGCTGCCTCCAGAATGCTTTAATAGGAGAGGTGCCCAAGCTCTTTAATTTTCTACTAGTGCTTCCCAGTGCAAGACAAGAACAATGTGAACAAGCAGCTGTGTAATTCACCTTTCTTTTCTTTTCTGTTCTCTTCTTGAACACCTTGTCTGGAAAGGTTGTTTGTGGCGCTCTCTGTAGACTGAAGCAATGGCTCGGTGCTTATGCCTTTAAATAAGAATGTGAAACATTAAGCAAGCTGTTGATATGCTCATATTTATGTTTCCAGCAATAAAAACCCAGACTCATCACAACAGTCAGAGAAGTGTCAGCTAGCCCAGTCCTCAAGTGCAAATTCAACTGAAGCATATTTCAAAGACAACTGCACTGACCAGATCCAGTCGGAAGTTATGAGGCCTCTGCACTTTCAAGCCTTAGTTTTACACAAGAGGAAGGTTGAAGTCAGCACTGCTTTCAATAAAAAGCAGTCATACCTCTCCCTGTCCCAGTGTGTTCTTGCTGACAGATTCCTGCTGTCCAGTCTTGTTCAACTTGTTTATTAGCAAATTAGATGAAAGGATAGGGAGCACCCTAAGCAAGTTTGCTGATAGTACAAAGCTGGGGGGACTGGCTGATACACCTGAAGGCCCTGCTGCCATTCCGTGGGACCTTGATAGGCTGGAGGGCTGGACAGAGAGAAACCTAATGAGATTCAACAAGGACAAGTGCAGGGTCCTGCACGTGGGGAGGAATAACCCCAAGTACCAGCACAGACTGGGGCTGACCACCCAGAGAGCAGCTCTGCTGAGGAGGACTGGGAGTGTTGGTGGATGAGAAGCTGACCATGAGCCAGCAGTGCCCTTGAGGCCAGGAGAGCCAATGGGATCCTGGGGTGCACTGGGAAGAGTGTGGCCAGCAGGCTGAGGGAGGTGATCCTCCCCCTCTACTCAGCCCCACTGAGGCCACGTCTGGGGTATTGTGTTCAAATCTTGTCTCCACAGTTTAAGAAAGACAAAAACCTACTGGAGAGGGTCCAGTGGAGGGCCACTGGATGATGAAGGATCTGGAGCATCTCTTATCAGGAGACACTGCAGGAGCTGGGCCTGTTTAGTATGGAGAAGACTGAGAAGGAACTTCATAAATACATAAAAGTATCTCAAAGGCAAGTGCCAAGAGGATGTTGCCAGACTCTTCTGTGGTGCCCAGAGTCAGGACAGGGAATAATGGATATAAACACAAGAAGTTCCACCTTAACACTTCTTTAGACTGAGGGTGGCAGAGCACTGGAACAGGCTGCCCAGACAGGTCATGGGTTCTCCCTCTCTGGAGACATTCAAAAGCCACCTGGATGGGTTCCTGTGTGATCTGCTCAAGGTGACCCTGCCTTGGCAGGGGGGCTGAACTAGTTGATCTCCGAAGGTCCCTTCCAACCCTAACTGTTCTGTGGTTCTGTGATTCCCCCACAGACTATCCCTCAATCTCCCTCATTTGTACTGTCAGAAGTATTTCTGAAGCTCTGCCATGAACTTCACTGGGCAATGGATCCAAGTTCAGTGTAAACCAGCAAGAAAATAATACTTCCAGGGACAAGAAGGAGACCAGACTCTTTCAGTGAGAGTACCTGTCCTGAGCTAGCTTGAAGAATATGAAATTAAAATTTCAATTGTACTATGGGAGTGGCTCACAGTCCGGTCTCACTATAGAAGTTCAAAGGAATCCAGGATGCATGTCTGGATTACAATTACATTCTCTTCCCTTTCAAGTGTTTATTCCTACTTCTTTTTTGCTCCTCTTCCTCCCATTTTGAAATCAATTTTGATTTCTTGCAAATTGGTCTTTTATTGGTCTTTTATTCTTACCCTTTGGTATCTTTCCGCAGAAGACAAGGCTGGCAAAGCTGCTACTTGGTATCCAAGAATTTAAAAACTATAGCAGCTTACATTGTTTTAACTCTCAATGATGCAACTCTGGATCAGCGTGAGAAAAACCAAGACTGCTGACAGAGTGCAGGCCTTCTTAGCTACAGAACATGTTCTCACACCTTTGGAAGCTGTAGCCACATCCTACTTCCTATGCTTCTTCCCCTGAATATAACATATTCCCTACTTCATATAACTCAGCTTTCCCAATTAAATGACTTTCTTCTCCATTTATATCTACAAGGTGTAACTTCTCTCAGTATGAGAGGCAGAATGACTGTGATTCAAGAAGTAAAAAAAATCAAGTTTACAATACTTTAAAAGCTTTTATTACAAGCCACCATAAAAACAAAGCACCTTTCCCTGACCTGCAATAAAATCAGTTAGAATCACTAGCAAAGGCAAAAATTCACAGGAGCTGCACAATAGACTTAGGTTCAGATTTCCAGCACTTTTTGCCCACCTGAATCTGAAAGCTGCACGTGTTCTCCTGAGATTTCTGAGCTGCTCTCGTTTGGCATGGACTCAGGGGATCTGCTGTGCCAAGCAGAGTGCATTGCCAAGGAAGAAGTCTGTGAGAATTCCAGGCTCTCAGCTTGGGAAGAATTTTGTGATGGGACCTGGACAGGAATGAAAGTAGCCAGAAAGCATGGAAGGGGTGACATTGGGGCTGCTAGGTGAGAAGGTATCCCAGGAGAAACAGAAAAGCCTAAAAATAATCACCAGAGAAGAAAAATTAGAGAACCTTAAGACAAGCATTTTTGCATTGAACTAGGAAACTTGCTAAACTGGTATGACATGAAAACAATGTTGCTTTCATGTTTCTTGGTAGTTGCATGTTCAGAATGTAATAATCAAATTCTGCTTTTGTTATTTTATTTAAGTTGTAAAACCTGCTTGCTGCAACCATCAGTTGTAACCAAAATTATTATATGCTACGAGGATGCTGAATTAAAGAGAAGTTACACAATACTCCAGAGCAAGCAAAAAGCCCCCATTTACCCTAGGACTCCTTAAGTCAATTGGCAGGTAAAAGTCATGCATCTCAAAATATCTCTGAGGCATACCTTAATGCAAAAGTGGAAAAGGTTTTCCTTTTAGCTCTGGATGGCTGGTTACACATAATATTAGAAGACTTACCAGTGGAAAAAACATAAGCAGTTCTGCATATGGACAAAAGTCCAGGTTCACTACTTCCAGGAAAAATAAAAACCCTTTATAAATTAGACTTGCTTTTTATTCTCTTTCTTTATATCATGAACCCTCTCTGTCCTGTGACCTAACTTCAACAAGCAGAAAGAGAATGGCTTAGACGGAAACTGCCTCACCCCACAGCTAAGGCATTTTTTTGGAAGAAGGCTGACCTGTGGATTTGAAACCTGTCTGGCACAGATTCAGGAATATCCCAGCTTGCTACTTCTGGTCAGATGCTTTAACCATGCAGCCAGCAGGTGGTCAGAGCCACTTCTCTGTGTGTTCCACGAGGCATTAAAATGACAGCCTGTAGTTCAATGAGGTTTTGATCTTATTCTTGAACGCTGTGTTACTTTTTAAAATGCATGGCAATATTAAAGCAACTACCTTTACCATAATGAGATAAATCATAGCTCTACTAGTTCTTCATATTTTATACCTTTAAAGCTCAATGCTACCAAACTAGTGCAGTGTCCTTTGCTATCCTAAACCTACACTGCCTCCAGTAACAAAAGAGGACTTTGAGTGCAGGTTTTGCTTCCTTTTAATTCAAGTCAGCATTTTGTCTGTGGCCTTATGTGTTAGCTAAATGTAGCTGGATATGTGAATGCATCCAAAGAGAATCCTGTAAATATATTTCTTACTGTATGAGCTTGGTCTTGAGTTCATGGTACTAATTGTAATTACTTTCTTCAGAAATGCATTAAAGGATTCACAGCACTGGGGCAGGGGGAAGAGAAATTTGTATGATGGAGCATAACAGACTCAAGACACTTTCCTTCTCATGCTTCAGCCCTTCCTGAGAACCCAAAAAAAGTGGTGCAGCCACAGAACTGTTCTGCTCTCACTGAACTGCTGGAAGTAACAGTAAACGCCTTGCTGATTGTGGCATTTGAGCAGAGATTAATGAGCAACATAATTGCTCCATGGAGGTTCTGCTTTGATTAGAAAACTTGGAAGCCACAGACTGAGTACTTGTTCCACCTGGTCACCACAGACAGCTTGATGGCTTTTGCCTGCCGTTTCAACCAGCCTTTTCTCTGAGGCAAAAAGAACAGGATAATGAAGATTTCATTCACTCAGCCATAGTCTCCACCCTCTCTCTTTCTCAGGCTGTCTCCCTAGTATACAGCAGTGGCTCTTGACAGCTAATTCACAGTGGCATAGCTCCATCAGGAAATCTGGTACAATGACAGTCAGGCCTGCTCATACCACTGCTGCTGTGGGTTAGCTTCTGGCTGCAGGGTCAATGGTTGAAATCCTCCTTATCCCCTCCTAAAAAAACCTGGATTGTCACACACCATCAAGACCTTCAAACAGATCTGACACTGTGTTCTTTCTCAAGTTTCTTGTTCCCTTCCGTCTCGTATTTCTTTGCACTGCTGACATTATCAGGAAGCTCAGAAAGGGCCCCACAAGGCAAGCAGACAACCTAAGCTGCAGAAAGCCTGGCTTTTAGTGGTCTCTCTGGGGTGGTGGTTGGCCCTTGCTTCCCACCTGGTGCACCCACCCCAGCATACACATCCTGCCTTCATACGTGCTCTGACAGCCCCACAGCTTTTCAAGCTGCTGTGAACATGTTCAACGACAGCACCTGCACCCCAATGGTGCAGTGGATCTGCTTGTCCATTGTTTATCCAGCCCAACATTTTGTCATTCCTACAGAAGGCTCTCAACCCATGAGGCTGAGAGGGAATGAAGCAAAGCCCCTTTTATTTTGTTAGCTAACAACAGGTATTATGCTCATTGGTGAGGTAGATGAAACTTGCTAAAATTTCATTTTCTTTTATGAAAGAAATAATGTAAGGTCATATTTCCCTAAAATAGTGCCAGCTCCAAGGGTTTCCAGGATAGGGGATAAGGGGATGGCCATAAACTCTTAGTTTTTGTTATTATCTCTAAATGTGCCTAAAGTAATGCCTATTGTCTTGAGGGAACTTTTGTAAGTAGATGTTCCTCATATGGCAACTGAAATAAAAAGAATTTTGATTATAAAGGTTTATGTCCAAACTGGTCAAACTAGATGTGCTATGAAGTATTTTTATATGTGCATGGGGGAACAAAAAAAGACATGGCTGTCTTAGAGGACTTAGTCTCACCCTGTATGATTAGAACATGGGAAAAAGAACTTCCAAAAAAAAGAGTAGATTTTCAATTCCAAAAAGTTGTTTGTAAGACCTCATCAGGCTACACTGAACTCTAGCATGAAAGGTGCCATCATCTAGTTCTCCTAACTCTCCTCTGGGGTTTTAACGTAATGAGATTCCTGCACAGGTCCTCAAATGGACTGAGAAGCTTGACATTAGACTGAAAAAAATTAGTGCCAGATCAATGTACACATGCAGGCAGGGGATGCCTTAGGCTGCCTAGAGCCTTAGCTCAAGGGTTAGGTGAAGCTGCCTCCCCAGCAGGTTACCTGAGAAGCAGCATCAACCCTGGCCTTTGTATGCAGTTAGGGATACTCCCTGTCTGATGTTATGCACAAGCAGCCCTGCCAAAGCCAGGCCAATGCTCTCACAAGTCTGCCCAATTTCCCTAAATTCTTCTTCCACCTTGGGGTCACACACTGAGGAGAATGTGCTACTGCTGTGCACAGGATGGGAAGGGGTGGGGGCTGCTCTTTATCTACTTGCTGAGCAAATTGCTGGTGTTTTCCAGCAATCCCACTGTCAATTGAACCTGTTCAAGGAGTTTTTCATACTATTAGGAACAGGCTGCACTATTAAAGGTAAGTATCTATTAACACATGCATGTTGTGTTGACTTTCTTCCTCTTCTTTTATCCATGCAAAGCTGAAACTTTCAAATATAGGTACAGAAGAGAAAGCATATTTCATCTTTGTAATTTTTATCACTATACTATAATTTTCTGTACTACCATTCAAGACTTCTTCAATAGAAGTCTATATAGGAAGTCTTTTATTAAACATAAAAGTTGTCCTGAAATTTTAGTATACAGAAGAGGAAAAAAGTGTTTTCAGAAGTTTACAGCTTGAATACAATATTTGTAAAGAAGTGAATATTTTAGCCCAGCTGCCAGACAAGGAGCCCCCAGCCACTGAAAACAGCCATCAAACCTTCTCTTTCTTTGAAGAAATGCTGTATTTTGCTGCAGAAGTGCAAGCAGAAGCAGGTGCAGGTGCCACAGTGTGAGGAGAGATTCCCTGAGTACCTGGGCTGCAAAGTGCAATGATTTTCTGCTGTTCAGCCACCAGCCTTTGCAGCTGCTCCATCTGCTGCTTCATCATCTGGTCCTGCTGCCCTGGAGCCTGAAAATATCAGGAAGATATAGTATCAAACTACACTTCTGCATGGTTTTTAATCAGAAAGAATCACCGTATCTGAGCTTTGGGGGTAGGAGTTTCTTAAAGTGTGTATTACTTTGAATAAAGAATTTTGACATTTATATTTAAAACTCTTTTGGCGTGTTAGAACTCAAAGTGTATATTGGCATTGATGAAAAGGAGCTTTCAAAAGTCAATATCCACAGACCAGAGATGCAAGTAGTAAGAAATATAAGCACGGTCTGAAACTAGGGATGAAAGAGCAGAAGAATTGTTCTGTCTCTGACTAAATTGCTGTCACTATTTCCACAGCCCTTCTGCAGGCCAGGTACTCCCCACAGGTACACACCTATCCAAGTTGCCTTGATTTTCTGAGTTTCCCAGTTTATATCTACTTGACTCCTTCTTTAAGTCATCTGTTTCTTCTGTCCTGTCCACTGAGAAGAGCTACCAGAGATCAGTAGTGCAAGTGATAGGTCTTTTCTTTCTCATTTATTTATTGTGAATTACCAGATCTGTCCAGGAGCTAAAACTTACAACACAAAGACAGCATCATATTGCTGCTGTGCCAGGAGCTTCCCAGCAGTCTGCCTGTAAGCACAGTTTTCACGCTACTGTCTCTCTCTCTGGTATTATTCAAGAGCACCATGTAACAAAGCAAAGCCCAAGGTCACTTTTTCTTCACCAGGCTCTTTAAGAAGAGTTCAAGTAATTCACATTGTCAAATGGCAGAAGGCACCAAAGAACAAAGAATGCCTAAGACCCAGTATTAGATGTTATGACCAGCTGTTGATACTCTACAAGAACACAGGATACATTCTGGTCATTAAACTTAATGACCTGGTTTATGCCATCCGAGAACAGAAGTAGCAGACTCCTGGGACTCACAAAAAATTATCTTCAACTGCAGCCTTACTTACATTATAACTTTCCCAACAACCACGGAATAACAGATTTTCTGCCCCTATATGTAAAGTACTACACTCTTCCTTAGAATAAAAAAATGTTAAAATAATGATAGACCTCTGGTGGAGAGAGGATTGAGAACTGCCAGAATAGATACATATTAAGTAATAAATTCAACTGTGTTGGAAATATAAGAGTTTCTTTAAAATATACAACTAAGAGGCTGTATCGTTCACTGTCTTATGAGAAGCAGATTGCTCATTCAGTGGAAGAGATACTGTGGAGTTACTTCTGTGCACCACTTTGTCAAAACTAAGAAGAGGAAAAAGTCAGAAATGGAAAAAAAATTATAAAAAGAACATGGAGCATGAGACGAGGACTGATAAAAAGATATATGAAAAAGAAACATGAATGTACCCCACAATCATTACAGACACAAGAATGTGGAGCCAGAACATGCAAACCTTTCCACTAGAGGGAGGGAGATAGCATTAACTATCAAAGAAGAGGAATAAGAGCAAGATTGCTTAATTGTCTCTTGTGAAAAGCACTTTATTGCATGGATGCGTGGATGGCAACAGCATAAGACACAGGGTTATGATGCACTTCCCAGTCTTGACAGGAAAGCCTCCTACCTACATACAGACATGAAATTTACCGACCCTTTCTATCTGGACAGATTGGGTCACTATCAAGAATACAAAATGTGCAGTTAAAAATTCCGTGATTATTTAAAGCAAACCAACCTGCTCCATGGTTTTGTATGTGGTAGCACAATGGTTCGTCTCTGAGACAGGGAGGAAAGGAGTGAACATTTCCAAGGTCTCACTCGCATCATGAATTCCAGCCTGGTTTACACTGGCAGTCAACTTCTGAGGAGAAAAGTCAGAGTTGGTTGAATAAGGTAATTGCTTTGGATGCTGAAAAGCTTGGTTGTGGCTCGGGTTATCTGTTGAGACATTACTGTTGCTTGTCAGACCACTGGCTTCTGAACCAAATGAAAGTGAACAGGTCTCGCTGGAGGACTCACTCATATGGCCAACCCAACCTGGGTATAAAGAAGGTATGAGCTTCTCAGTTGTACTGGAAGATGGTACCATGCTGGTCAGGTCACTGACAGTCTGCTGTGATGGATGGTCTTCCTCCTTAAAAGTGTCTGCTTCCATGCCCTCCTTTCTGAAATCCACGTTAGGGAAGTGTGACAAAAACCACCATGAACAAATGTGTCATACTGATGTGTGGTTTATTTTCTTTCTTTTCTTTTTTTTCTTTTCCTCCAAGAGAGATTTTTTTAGCACCGTCTGAATGCAGAGTATCTTCAGACTTCAGAAACTGTAAAACATGTATATATACTTTTATAAATTATTATATATGTAAAAGAATATATAAATATACATATGCACACATATAAAATGCTGCTAGGATACATGCAACACAAAACCCCTGTAAAATCCTTTACATTCAGAGAAAGTGCTTCATGATCAAAGATGACTGCAGAAAGCAGGTAATGAAGATAAAAGAAGGAAAAAGGAGGAAACAAATGTTATGTGGAAAAAAAACCCAAACAAAAACATCATTAGAAAACTGACTGATGTTTAAGTAGCTCAAAAGAAGGTTTATTTCAAAAAGACAGAATAACGTTGCTACACTACTAACTTGCATGCATTCTCCCTGGGACCATAAGTCTGAGACAGCTGGGGAAACNCCAAGAGAGATTTTTTTAGCACCGTCTGAATGCAGAGTATCTTCAGACTTCAGAAACTGTAAAACATGTATATATACTTTTATAAATTATTATATATGTAAAAGAATATATAAATATACATATGCACACATATAAAATGCTGCTAGGATACATGCAACACAAAACCCCTGTAAAATCCTTTACATTCAGAGAAAGTGCTTCATGATCAAAGATGACTGCAGAAAGCAGGTAATGAAGATAAAAGAAGGAAAAAGGAGGAAACAAATGTTATGTGGAAAAAAAACCCAAACAAAAACATCATTAGAAAACTGACTGATGTTTAAGTAGCTCAAAAGAAGGTTTATTTCAAAAAGACAGAATAACGTTGCTACACTACTAACTTGCATGCATTCTCCCTGGGACCATAAGTCTGAGACAGCTGGGGAAACACAAACAGTCTGCTTCCCCTCTTTAGGTACTTGGCTCCAGCCCTTTCGGGGCAGGGGCTAGGCTTTTGTTACTTACCTTAAAAAATTGGGGTGGGGGTATCTATTTCAGCAGGTGAAGCTGGTGAGCACCCCCATCTTGATTCAAAGGTACTTTATTTTCATTCTTTGAGAAATGTGGAGTCTCCAAGAACTTCATTGACTCGCAAGAAAATGATTTAATGCTATCTTCCTACCCTAATGTAACTGGTTTGTGTAAGATGTTTACACACCCTACCAGCTTCGCTACCTGCTTTGACAGATCCATCATGTGTAGCTAGGAAACATTACGTTGTTTGCAATCTTAAAATCCCCTTAGAGTCATCTACAGTTCCACTGGAAACACTTTGGAAATCTAAAAACCTAAATCAACAGAAGTCAAGACTGTCTGGGCAGATGCTTGTACACTAAAATAAGAACCCTACAGAATGGATCTGAAATAAGAGTAAAAAATAAAACGGAAGCAGATGTAGTGAAGACAAAAGAATGGACAGGGACAGGACAGAAAGAATGGGCTAAGGAAACACATTTAAAGAAGTAAAGCCCGTGACCCCATATTGCAAGTCCCTCCAAAGGTTAAGAAGAAACACCAAATTTCTGAGTTTTCCTGTTCCTCTACTGTCAGTAGGAGTATTGGTTGTATCCTAGTATTGTACAGGATATGACAATTCTCTTTTACAGATCCCCACTTCAGGTCAAACTCAACTGGAGCTAAAAGTTCCAGCCAGACAGTGATTTTTCTGAGTGCAACACTGAATGCAAATTGGTTGTGATTTTGGGGGGGTGGATTTTGGTGTTTGGGTTTTTTTGGGGTATTTTTACTTTTTTTGTTTTTTAAATACGGGAAACAATACATACCCACAAAAAGATCACTGAACTGTTCATAGGTTACAAGTTCAAATGCTGAGCAGTTTTCAGCTGCCAGCATAAAGGTTATGGTCTGTAATAAGGTACAAATAAAAAGCCTGTTGGTGGCTTGTCCCACCGACATCACATTTTGTACCAGGTGCCTGGAGACTCCATGTTCTGGTCATGCTTTCTCCAAAATATAAATGAGGGAAATACAATCTCAAGACTAAGAATGGTGGCATCTGGAAAGAGAAAGCATTTGCCAAGAGTGTCTCTCAATAAATACTTTGCTTTGGGCACCTCAGGTAAGGCATTATGAAGAACTGGATTTTGTGAGGCAACTTTCTTGATATCGTCATCAAGGAAAAGATATTCCAACCTTGGCATTGATAAGGAGGTGTCTGAGTGGCAAATGTGACGGTGTCAGCTTTTATCCCAGCAAAAAGAAAAGAAATTCCAGTAACTTTCCATCATTATTTACCTTCTTCATCCGTTTAATATATTTTAAGTTCAGGAAAGCAGGGGATGTATTCTTAACGTATGAAGTTTCACATTAGGATATTGTTTAAGCTGGTAGCTGACTTTAATTTGCATAAGAAACTGAACACTGAAGCTTGCTTTATCGTGAACCTTCTTAATGTTTGCTTTCTCGTGGTTGTTGGTTGCCAGGGAGTTAGTGAATAAACTGAAGTTCTCACCTAAAGCCCTGACCACTGCAGTTCTTCCTGGTCTGCACCTCTCAGTCAAACCCACATGAAGCCACTCCTGCTCCTGGCAACCCAGTAGTTCCTCAGTAAATATGGCCAAATAAGACAGAACTGCTCCCTGTGAGGCAGAAGTACCTTTCAGCAGAGGCAAACAAGGAATAGCGGTAGAAGCTGATGATTGCCTTGTGAAGTGTTTGTGAGGAGTCCCTGCTTTAACAGAACTTTTTTAATTTAAAAACTATCACAAAGAGCAGCATGTTTTACCTCAGGCAGTTGCCTAATAAATATTAGACAAAGTAAATTAGTAAAATACTTTACACTTTCACAGGCCTTCCACCCAGTTAATTTTAAAACACTTGATGTGTTAACTAGATGTGTTAACAAAGTCAGTATGTCTATGCATGCCTGACCTTTTAACACTGCTAAAACCTCATAAATTCCCCCCACAAAAAAGCATAAATCTAATTGAAACCCCTGACAGTTTTAACCAGGTCCTCAAAAACAGCATTAGGAAGTTAACCATATGTACCAAGGCTTGCAGAGCTCAGCTGAAGCCTCACAGCCAGACTCGCAGCCTTGAAAAAGAACTGCCAGTGACAGGAGCACGCAGGGGAATCCCCTTCCCATTCCACTCTCTGAAGGACTTCTGGGAGAAGAATTTTCCTAAATCCTGAAGCAGCTGCACAAGTTTCTCCCTGCTGGAGATAGCAATGAGAAGTTATTACTTGTAAATAGCTCTTTTGCTTTTTAAAGTCATGTTATTAATAGTGAAGCAACAGCCATAAGCTTAAGACATATAGATAAACAGAACAAGGAGACATAAATCAGTGGTGACAATTTTCTTTTAAACAGCACAGAATATAAAATATTCAAGAAGCATTGAAGTGCTGGACTTATCCTGCACTCACTGCATTCTCTAAAATCTGATGAATGTTTTATCATTCTGTATCTGCACTGCGCTGATACCCAACAATCCAGGCAGAGATCTTTATCCTTCTCTGTTGAAAATCATAGAACCCCAAAACAAAATTACACTATATTTTATCCTCTACTTATGCAAATAAGTATGCAGCAGCTTCATGGGTTATATTGGCCTTCTGTAAATATGAACACACATGGGCTGTTGGAGCAAGTCCAGAGAAGATGCTCACAGGGTTGGAGCACCTCTGCTGTGAAGACTGGCAGGGATGGGGCTGCTCATCCTGGAGAAGGCTCCCAGGGAAGCCCTTACAGCAGCCTTCCAGTACCTTAAGGGAGCCTGCGTGAGAGCTGGAGAAGAGCAAGGGCACATAGTGATAGGACAAGGGGGAATGGCCTTAAGCTAAAAGTGTTTAAAAGGTTTAGATCAGATATTAGAAAGAAATTATTTACCTTTAAATACGTATGCTGTGGGATATGTCTAAACTGATACAAAGAAAAATACTGTACGAAACCACAAAAATTCTATTAAATATTTTCTTTTAATACTACTGAATAATTTAAAAAAATGCTTAGCTGGCCAATTGCTTTTATAGAGAAAAGCAGAGCTATCAGTAATATCAGAGCAATATCTAACACTTCTCACCTCATAGTGATTTAAGCAAAAAGCAAGATTGGTATCTGTCGCTGCTTGGGGTTCACTTTGCCTCAGTCTCAGGTGTTCTTTTCTTCTGGATTTTACATTAAAAGACAGGAGACGCTGAGTTGTTCTTCTAATTTGATGTTTATTAATTCTTATCTAAGGCACTGCTGCACGGAATGTGCCCTCTAGATATAAGGTGTAAAATATGGCTGCGGGTTCTAACTTTCAAGGTCTTTTAAAGCCCAAACTATCCAATTATCAAATGCCAACTAATTTATTTTTACTTATAATCCAGTAACCATTCATCTACAAGCCGCACTGCGGAATTTTTACACCAATATCTAAAAGCCTAGGTTTGTGAAGAAGAAAGGACAAAGAAGAAGAAGAAACCAACACCCAAATCCTCCATCTTGTTACTAAATCCCACAAATCTAATTTTCTATATCTCTACATATTTCACCCAGTGACATAACAAATTTCTTTTTAACTACACAGCAACAACTTCAGTGCTATGATATAATAAAGGGAGTTTTTTCCAAGGTCTCAAATCATATGCAGTGTGTCTCTGGGGATCATTTTCTGAACTCAGGGTTCCAACAGGTATCAACTAAACAAAATGGAGTTCCAGATAGTTCCTAGGATTAATTAAATTTATGATTTAATTATAATCAAGTTTTTTGCTGTAAGAGATATGCTGACAAATACATTTAGACGGTGTATTTGTTGATCATGCTTTTTAAAGTTATTAATGGGTTTGTGATACGTTTATATTTGCTTGTTTTTCATTATACTTTAAGAAGCAGTTTTCTTATACAATATGTAATTGTTTGATGACATAACAGGAAATCACCTATTTATTAAGGTGGGGAACATAGCCATTTATTTGTATAAAGTTGCTACTTGCTCCATGTGACCACAGTGGCTGGTGCATTTGAAAGCTACTATTTGATGACTGATAAAATTCACTACTGCGATACTGTGATCACTGACATCAAAGAGTGGCAAATTATTTCTAATCTATGGCCAGTTCTGCACCTGTTATTTGCTAGTGGAACATCCATCATGCCACTGAAGTCAAGAGGAGCAGCACTGGAGCCCTTCCTGTGCAGTTCCTCACTCCCAGCTGAAAGCAGCTTGACTGAACTCAGCCTGCTGCAACATTTCTCTGCAAAGTGTGAGTACCTTAACATTGGTGTTCTTAACACTTTTTATTCTTTTTCCAAGTGGATGGCAGGTCTCCTCCTGGAAGGATGCTGCCAGCTGCTTAACTAGCAAGCCGGAGTCTTTAGAAGCAGCCACAATGTAGGGCATATGCTCATTTTTCTCTTTATTTTTTTAAATCCCTCCTTTTCACTCAGATGCTGGCCGCATGGACAGCTGTCTGCCCCAGACAGCCTGCCCTGCATCGTGGAAGCACATAACAGTGGTGTGACCTCCAAAGTCAGCTTTATGGTACTTCCTTCTGGCTTTTTGGATAAGTACTTTCAGACTGAGTTCATGACTTCCCCCAGCTGCAACAGCACAGCTTGGGGGCTTGCTCTTCCTGAATTAGTAACTTGTTACTGTGATTTGTTTACTATTTTTGAGTGTACACTGCTAACATCTTAGTAACAGTATCCACAATTCAGTGTAATAATTTAGCTGACATGATCTACTCTCACTTAAGCATGGCTCATTTACTGTCTACAATTTAGAATACTCCAGGGTGCTTGAATTACGTATAATTTATCTTGGCCTCTGTAAAACTCCCTGGGAGAGATTTCTGTTGCCTTGCATGTTGCCCATTCAAGTTTCACCACAGCAGACTTACTGTGACAGTGGCAAACTTGCAAATCAGTTTGGTTTGGAACTTCTTTTTTCTGATTTCTACACCATGCCTCCATTAAATGTAGGATGGTTTAGCTACTTGTTAAAGATAAATATGATCAATATTCTGAAAAAAACCCTCAAAGCAGTCTTCTCTCCCTCAGTGCCTTTCACCTGCAACAAAAAACTAGGCTAGAATTGAAAGCAAATGCAGAAGTGGGTCCCAAATTACATGAAGCTAAACAAGATCAGTCAGCACGTCCTAGTAAAGGTTCCTCTAGAGATGAAAAAGCACTCTACATTTTTTTCCTCTGGTCTCCTCTTATATATATGCTACATTTCTCTCACTGTCCATTTCTTATCCAAGCTTCTGATACCAACCCCTTGTCCCAGAGCGGAGCAGCGACTGAGCTGCCACATCCTCACTATCCATGAGACTAATGTGGTGAGATGATAGCAATCCTCTGGTATCCAAATACATTCATATTCAAGAGGAAAATACAATGAGTGCTAATATAATGGGAGTAAAACTCAGTCCCAAACCACCTGAATCTCCCCTGCTGTACAGTTAGTCAGGGGCTGTCTAACAGAGGAAGTGATCCTAAAGTGATCCGCAAAACAAATAAATATGAAACAGCAAGATGCTTAGGACCTCTGACAAAGACCTCTAACAAGAAACTTAAGGCAGGTAAAAGCTGGATGAAAATGAGACCTGGAGGTTCACAAACTTTAGGAAGCACTAAACAAGTCTATAAATAGATACATAACATATAAATATCTATACAAATAATAAATACCTGTATACCAATATACACATAAATACACTTCTTGGTTACACAGAGTTTATGAAGAAGCTATCAGTACCACATACAAAAAAATCTGAAGAGAAAACTCTACATATAGAGACACTTGCCTCCACAGTGGACTGCCACAAGGTCAGTGCAATTCTTTTCAACAGTTCTGCTTAATCCCTGGCAATAAAGTATATGTGGAATTTGCTGGGTGGAACTAGGATCAATTTACCTCTTGGCCAGTGCAGCAAAACCAGTAACTGCCTAAGACAAAACAAGTAAGCATTGTTAACTGAGTATAAGCAGGGAGGTTGGACAGCTGACCCACTGTGGTCCTTCCACCCTTACCCATTCTGTGACTCTATAATAATTTAACCCCAAAAGAGAATAGTAATTAAAAACAGCTTGAGAATGGATTTCAAACTTCCTCTCCTATTGTTCATTTCCATAAATTAATCCTAAGCAGAAGAGGAATTCACCAAACAGCTCCCAGCAAATGAGCCTGAAATGGACCTGTGATGTTTTGTCCCTTTTATTATACGTTGCTGTGTCTTAGAAGAATATAAATTTATAGATAAAGTGAAAAAGGGATGGAGATTTAATTCTCTAGAGACACTACTGTCTGCTATGAAAAAAAAAAAATATTTCTTCTAACTAGACAATCTGATGGAGAAAGCTCAAGCAACTGGTAATGTGTGCTGATATAACTGGGTACAGATTCTCTGTTACACAAAGACAACTCCAGCCCACAATGAAAAAAAGATCTGACTTGGGGAGAAAATAAAACGTGACTACATTGCGCTCTGTGGTATGATTCTCTTCATTCAAACTGTAGATGAACTTTGATTTCATCTACAAATAACATCTATTTAAGGTCTGAAATATCTGTTTATCCTTTCGATGTAAAATGACAAACCGTAAGCCAGGACGGATGTGACATTACGCTTCCAGACGCTTTGTACGTGTTGTAACCACTAGAGGGAAATCTTGCACCAGTCTGAGTGTGTAAATAAACTAAAATCGAAGGACATAGATGATTTTTAAAAATGCAACAATGAAAATAATTCTAGGCCTAAAAGAAACGTGTGCTCTCTGAAGAAATAGTACGGGATTCTTAGGAAAGTAGCAGTGCCTCACAACAAGTTATGATACTAGATGTGAAATTTCAAAAGTTTGTACTTAATGAACAGTGGTACTTTTGTATATCTACTGGCTACTAAACTCAAAATGAATCGTGTCTTTGGGATGAGTTTGGAGCTAAAAAGCCCAAACGGTTTCCAAATACATCCAAGCCTCCACACTTGTGCCAAGAAGACAGCAACAAAGATTTGCAGACAGTTTTAAAATTGGAGCACTTTTCTGTTTCTGAAGTAGGTGACACCACATCATTGACTCGGTCTGTTTTATAGCATGGCATCTACTTTTCCATCTTGAGTGAAGCTCACCTTGAGTGAAGTTCCCAAGAAGTGTGCTTTGCTAGTGCAGCTACTCTGACCATAACAAACAATAACAGCTATAATGAGGGTACAGCTCACACCAACAAAACTTTCTGCCACTTACCACTAAACCCTACTTCCTTTGCAAGACAGATTTCCATGACCACTATTACTTTGACAGCTGGATCTTTGGTTCTTAGTTAGGTAAAGGTATTTTAGAACCTCATCCTAACATACTTTTGTGCCCAATTCTTCTGCATAAGCTTAATGTGTTTCTGCAGAGTTGTATCATTACTACAAAAACCAGTTTGTACCTTTACGAAAATAAAAAGAACAGAAAAAGGGAACAGGAATTAAATCCTCTAGTCCAAACAATGAAGCCATCTTAAAATCATTATTTCCATGGCTTTCTTCAGTAACATATTTTAAAGTCAAATTACAAATCAATAGATATTTATCGAAAACTTGAGAGGGATGAAAATTGTTGAGAGCACAACAGAAATTAGAAATAATTTTTAATGAATCCCACCTCATGCAGCCTAAGACAAGAACAAGAGGTTAATGAAAACAAGGTAGAAAATGTTTCCTGCATTGACAAGTCTGTCAAAAAAAAACCCTCTGTTTTTATGAAAATCCCAGAGTACACAATACTTTCAGTAACAAATACTGTGTTCATGCCGAATTAACTCCAACATAAAAAGTACACTGTGTTCTTCAACCTCTGTTTTCACTATTAGTGTGTCTGCTGATACTGTTCTTTCTTATAAGCAGTTGCTTTTGAAATGTAAACCAAACATATATATCCACTGGTCTGAAAATACCATAGACTGCAAAAAGCTTCTGAACACAGTACTATTTTTACCACTGTTTTTATGAGCTGAATCCAATTTGAATCTGAATCAGAAAAATAAATACAAAGCTATTACAATTTTCTATTATAATCTTAAGAGATAGATCGTTAAAATCCATCATAGTTCACCTGCAATACATTAAGACTCTTAATTTTCATAAAAAAGTGTCTCTTAGAAATCAAACTATCTAACATAAATAGACATAATTCATGCATTCTACCCAACAGTACATATATATCTTAGTATTAACTTTTCTCTTCCATTCTGTATTTCTGTAATTGAATACAGTACCTAGAATTTTTTAAAATAAAAGCATTCTTGATACTAGTAAGAAATAATAACAAATTACATGGACTAGAAGTAAAACTTGGTCTGATACCTACAAGAAATTCATATATTTAAATCTTAATAGTAAAAAGATGAGCAAAGAAAATCAAGGATAGCAATTAGAGTTCCAGTAGTACTACTTTAATGGCTCCATATTTCTGTAAATTTTTTTCAGAAATGGGACCACAAATCACAATAAAAACAATAGCTGGATGATCTAATCCAGGATAAGAAACAAACAAACAAAAAAAAATCACCAATTTTCTGTTAATTAGACGGCTTTTAACATTATAATTCCTAACCACTAGATAGAACTAAGCACAAATTTTTCAGAAACAATACTACCATGTTTTGTACTGAAGCATCACTGCTGTCTGTGGTTGACATAAATCCAGATCACATATTTTCTATTTTGAAAAAAGCTTTTACTACCGTGTTCAGCTTCTGCTTTTTATGGAAAAAGCTGTGTGTTCTCTACTTGCCCTAATCCTCAGTGAATCACAAATTTATAAAATAATTCCAGTTGTTACAGACTAAATACATTAAATACATATTATATATATTATTACGTCAATTTGTAGTAACTAAAATAAATATCTGGGAATGATAAAGCTACGCTAAAATGAAATAAATAGGAGCTTCAAAAACTTTTGGTAGAAGAATATTAATTTGTTTAGCTCAGCCTAATATATACAGACCAAATTGATAATGCAATAATTCAGTATGTATTTCTAATAAAAAGGCAGTAAAAATAAATGAAAGATTAAGATTTCATCAGAAATATGAATGGTGCATCAAGATTTACAGTTGGGTTACATGACACCACCAATTTGAAGTAAACTGGCTATGGATATCAGCTAGAAATTTGTACAGGCAATGGGGTTTTTCAGTTTGTGGGGAAAGCAACCCTGACTTGGTGGATAAGAATTTTTACCACCAAAATAGCTTTTTAATTACTAGGTTTTGTTTTCTAGAGTAAATAAAACTTTTCAACTCAGGTTAGGCAATGGAGTTCATTCAACTAAAAATGAAGAACTTGTTTTAAGGAACTCGTCATAAAAGGAACTGAACTATGCTCCAAGTGGCCAAGAGAGCAACACGCTGCTTAGTGGTCACATCATTGCCACCAGGTCTTGTGTCATTCATCCACAGTAGAGGAGGTGTCATTTAATTTCCCCTTCAGCCTGAAGGACTGCAGAAGAGGAGTAAGATCTACTGGTGTAGGAAAATTTGAGGGAAAAATTTTCACCTTTCTTTTTAGCTGTACTTTGCATAGATTGTTTCAAAGAGGGTAGGAGCTCTTAACTCACAAGGGGTGAGTACACCCAGCCATAGGAGGTGGTTGGAGGGAATACCCTGATTACTTGGCAGCAGCATAAAAAAGTAGATTAGGAACCACTTTCAGTGGTTTTGTGAAATCATTTCCTTGGCTTTTATTATGGTATCTGACAACTACCCAGAAATGTCAAAATATTTTAGATGCTTTGTGAGACAAACTGTTCTGACATTTTGAAACTGTTATCATTTTCACTTAATCTGAAACTCTTTTTCCAATTGTGTCCAAATTTTTAAAGCTTCAAGTATCATCTCTTACTACTTCTGCAGCAAGAAAATTTCCCCAGAATTTCCACAATTGTGAATAACAAGATTGCCCTACAAAGATCCAAAGCAGTGTTACATCTGTTATGAACTTAACCATTATTAATAACCTTCCATAACAAGATGTTCTTCTCTAGACTGTTTTTTCAAGTTTCCCTTCAGTTTCCACTCATCATCTCCAAATGTTATCCACCTTGGCATATAATTTTCATTTTCCTTCCTTTGCCTTTCCTTGCTAGAAGCAAGTTCCCAAGCTCCTCTAAATCTGTGCTCTTTTCATGCCCTGAACTACCAACTTCAGCCCCAGCTGAATAAGTTGGTTCTGCCGGCATGGCCACCAAAGGAATGACACAATATCTAAAGGGCCCATCAGACACATCCACTGGCCAGCCTGCCACTACGGCCATAGTCCAATTTCTGGACATTGAGCAGAGTAATCCTTCTCTTCCACTGCTTTTGCTCTGAACTGGTCTTTCTCTTTTATCTTATGGTAAATTTCACAAAAAATGTCAGGAAGGTATTACAGCTAAATTAAATTTCTGTCTACCCACCCTTCCATCCAGTAATTACCCTAAAAATGTGCATAAGAAAGCCAGCATCCCACTGGCTGGAGCTGCAATTCTCCCTTCATAGCAGCCCCTGGGGAGCTGTATTGGGTTTGTGCTGTCAGGTTCTGGTAGTGGGGGAGCTATAAGGGTGGCTTCTCTGAGAAACTGCTAGAAGTTTCTCCCACGTCAAAGAGAGCCAATGTCACCCAGCTCCTCCACTTCTGGCCAAGGCTGAGCCAATCAGCCATGCTAGTGATGCTAAATAGAAAAAAAAGTTATTGTACAGAAGTAATTGCAGACAGAGGAGACGGGAGTAAGAGTATGTGAGAGAACCAACACTGCAGACACCACAGCCAGCAAAGGAGGAGGGGGAGAAGGTGTTCCAGGCACCAGAGATATATTTGCAGCTCATAATGAAGACCATGGTGAGGCAGGCTGTCCCCCTGCAGCCTGCAGAGGTCCACAGGGATGCATAGATCCACCTGCAGTCCCTGGAGGAGCCCCACAAGAGAGCTGGTGGATGTCTAAAAGAAGGTTGTGACTCTGTGACTCTCTGGGGAGCCCGCTCTGGAGCAGGCTCCTGGCAGGACCTGTGGCCCCATGGAGCCCATGCTACCAGGTTTCTTGGCAGGACTTGTGACCTTACAGGGAACCCACGATGGAGCAGCCTTTTCTCAGAGAACTGTAAGCCATAGAACAGGACCCACGCTGGAGCAGTTTGTGAAGAACTGCAGCCCATGGAAAGAACTCATGCTGAAGAAATTCATGGAAAACTGTCTACTGTGTGAGGGACTCCAGGCTAGGCCAGGGGAAGGACTCCTCTTCCTGAGGAGGAAGAGGTGGCAGAAACAGCACATGATGAACTGACTGTAACCCTCATTCCTGCCTCCCTGCTGGCTGTGGGGAAGGAGGTAAAGAATCAGGAATAAAGTTATGTCTGGGAAGCAGGGATGGGTGGGGTGGAAGGTATTTTTAAGATCTGTCATACTTTTCATTATCCTACTCTGATTTTGGCCAGTAATGAATTCAATTAACTTCCTCAAGTACCATAATAGCAATTGGTGAGTGATCTCTCCCCCTTATATTAACTCATGAGACTTTCATTATATTTTCTCTCCCCTGTCCAGTTGAGGAGTGATAGAGAGGCTTTGGTAGACACTTGGCAGCCAGATGTGTTAAACCATCACAGGAATCCACCCTGTCTTTCACCCCCATCTTTCCTAGGGACAGAGCACTCATTCATGGCAATCAAGATTTTGGCTGCACCTCAAGCAGGACTTTTGGCAAGGCCTTGGCACCAACAAAATCCATCCTCCAAGTGCAGTTTTAGTCCCACATGTGTACCATATTTCTCTTCCCTCAGCAGGACTTCTCTCCCATATGCATTGGGGAGCAGCTGGGTACGTTTTCTACAGTTCAATGTCATTTCCAGTGAGCATTTTACCCTCACAAAATCCAGCAGCAGAGAAGCTGTGCTGCTCCTGCCTGAGGCAGCTGTCCCACACCACAGCTTCCAGCTTGCCTGGGTCCCTCACAGTTACAAGGGGCTGGGGACCTGTGAGCCCCCAGGCTGACCCCTCTGTCTGGGGAAGTGCCTGGACTGTAGGACCCTGCTTTGTTCTCTTTCTCTTCTCTCACCCCTGAGGGACAATGCTCTTTCGGCCAGGAATCACTTCCGAAAGGCTGTGGCACACTTTCCCTGCCCTCTCCCAGAGCCTGTCAGCGAGTCACCGCTGGTGGGACAGTGACCATGTCAGATCAGTGACTGCCCCTTGGCTGCTGTCTTGACCCAAACCCCATTGGGGCAGTGTTTGGGTTGCTCAGTGGCTGAAGGACAGTGCAAGCATGGCACGGGATGGCGGGAGGTGGGGAATACACTTTGGAGCCTTGGGAGGTTCTACCCAAGAGCTGCTGCAGCTTCTTCAGCTGTGAACTTCCCACCCTGGGGCACGCTCCCTCAGGGAACCTCCGATGGACAGACTGTTCAGATAGGAGAGATTTTGCACTGAATAAGAGAATGTTTCATGGCAAAACATGTAGCAAGGAACTCTTGGATCGGAGGGGCTTTTTTCCTTTTCAGTTAGATTTTTTATTTGCTGAATTCCCTTCCAGAAAATCATCATTGCTATGTACAATAAATGCATGCATCCATATTTACACAATTTTCTATCATATTACTGCAAAATTCCTATTCAGTTATGATAAATATATGCAATCTTTAACATGTCTGGCACTGATATTTAGAAACCTTGCACTGCAGTGGAAACAAGGATGGATTGCACCAGCTAAGGCAGTACTAGTTTCATGTGCCATATTAATGTCTTTCCTCAAGGGATCTTCAGCTCCAGCACTGTCCTTCTTGGACCTTTGCATCACCACTATATAGGGTAGTTAGGGATACAAGCTCCCCAATCTCTTCAACTATGAACTTTACAAAATAACAACCAAGTTTAATCAGCAAGCTGCAAATTGCAGTAATTTTCACAGCCAAAAGAGTGTAACGTCCCACACAACAACAAATCCAGACACTGTCATGGAATACTCTCCCATCGCAGCAGAACTGCAGAGACCTCGTAGGTACTTCAGCACACCACAAACAGCGGTGCTCTTCTCTCCTCCATCCTGCTTGTGTCCTTCAGCTCCTGCTTCTGTCTACCTCATTGTCCCACAGTGACTGCTACAGTGGTAAAGCTCACTCAATAAGCAGATCCACCGAGGATTTGCTGAAGAGTCAAAGCTGGGTAAAACTAGTCGCATTTATTATAAGCATTCCTATATTCATAGTGAGTCAAATACAGACTCAGTAGAAATTCTGGCTGAATTAAGTCAGATTCTCCTCTTTTTTTAGATAATAAATTCTAACTAATTTCTGAAACTATATATATGCATAATTGAGCTGGTAAATCCATTCCTAAGGAATCTTTGCTAGCAGTAGCTAAACACAAAGAAATGCTTCATATTTTGTCACCAATCAAGTTCCAACAAATAGTGTTGGAATAATTGTAGTTTCAGACAGTTAGTTGCCTTTTAAAAAGTGGAGTGTGAATTTCAGCTAGAAAGAGACAACTTTTCACAAAGAGACATGCATCAGATTATCAGCTTTGTTGGATTCCAGCACCTGCATCCTGTGCCAAAAAAAGAAGAAACTCTCGAGCAAAGCTTCACTCTTTGTTCAGAATAGCACTGGGCAAAGATTTACAAGACCAAGCACCTCAGCCCTGCTCTGTCAGCAGACCTGAGCCTATTTCTTCATTCTTGGTTTGCATTCCTAGTGGTGCTTTGCTCAAAATGCCATCTCTTTGGGTTAGTATTGTCACAATGTGACCTGTCTGCAATATTAGCACAATGGAGACCTACACTTCAGCAGGATTTCCGGGTAGAAGTAATTAACAGAAGTAACAGAAACGTAAGAATGAGCATAAACATAACCATATTCATAAACATAACCATATTCATTTACTTATTAATTTGGGGATATTACAGTGTTGCAGGACAGATGAGATGCAATTTTTTCTTACAAAATAAGGAGTGAAAACTTCACTTTCCTTATAATTCCAAGAGAATGTACTTTAAAAGAGCATTAAGAGAAGTGAGTAAGGTTTTAGTTTTACAAAGGATAGTATTACTCCTTTATCTAATTCATTTCCTGAAAGGAGTTGTAGATCATTGGAGGCCCCTTAGAGGTGCAGAGAAGCTCAGGTGTCACATGCACAGCGACATTGGTTTGCGTTGCTGGGGGAGAAGAGTCCTTCAGTAACAATGTTCCAATTGTATTATATAGTAAAAGATGATCCATTGTCAGTCAGAATTTCACTAGTCTGTCTTGAATGGTAAGTATCAGAGTTTGTCCTTGAACTACGTTTGTTGTCTTTCTTGTCTCTCTTGCACCATAAGTCCTTCATCAGCTTCACAAAATAACTTCTGAACTTCACTCCAATAAAGGCATAGAGCACAGGGTTCACACAACAGTGTAAAAATGCTATGGCTTCAGTGGTGTACTTTGCGTAAGCCATTATCTTGTCACTGTCACAAGATTTGTCGATCTTGCCCATGTTGACAGCTATCGTGAGAAGAACAATGTTATAAGGTACCTGGCAAACTAGGAAAACAGCTACAATTAACACAATCACACGGATTGCTTTGTTTCTTTTGGAATTCTGAGCTTGTTGTAAGGATTTGACAATGAAGGTGTAGCAAAAAATCATGAATATGAAAGGTATAAAAAATCCAAATAAAACTTGTAGCCACAGCAGCAGTGACTTCAGCATTGTGCTTTCAGACATTCTGTCAAATCTGTGATCACAAATCTCTTTGGTTTCATTGGAGAAGCTGTAACTTTCACTGTACAGAAAAGAGGAACTAGAGATTAAAATTGATGATATCCACACAGCCAAACAAATGAGTTTACTATGTGCGAGAGTCCTTGCCCTGAGTTTAAAAGACTTTGTTGCCTGTACAATAGCAATGTATCGGTCCACACTGATAAAGGCCAAAAGCAGCATGCCACAGCTGAAGTTGATTGCATAGATGCCTCTAGTCATTTTGCAAAGGAAATCACCAAAAATCCATTCATCAGCAGAGTAATTCACTGCCCACAGAGGAAGAGTAAGAACAAACAGGATGTCTGCTATGGCCATGTTGAAGAGGTACACATCTGTCATGGACTTGGCTCTTTCATATAAAGCAAAGGTCATCACCACAAAGACGTTACCAAGGAGGCCAATGATACAAATCAATGAATATGCAACTGGCAGAAATGTTTTTGTGAAGTTCCTGACTTCCAGCTTAGAACAAGGTTGCATGATTAGAGAAGCATAGTCTGAATAATAGGGGTAATCTGTGGAATGAAGGTCTGTCTGTAAAAAAGAACACCAGTTAACACACAGATGTTAATCTTTAATCCCTGTATATTAGAAACATGATAGATAACTGACCACACATTCCAATTACAAATGCATTTAACGCTACAGACAAGACTTGTAAGAACTATATAGGAAATGTCATAAAATCATACTTAAAATATGAATGTGGAAATAATCCTTTTGGATGACCCAAAGATCTCCATATTTAAAAATATTACGCAGAAAGTACTAGTCTGCTGTCACAGAAGAGTCTACGGTGTAAAAGTCTGAATTTGAATTAGGGGTCTAGTCTTCACCATCATGCAAGGCAAACAGGCCTTTCTAGAGTGTTATGTATTTCATACTAACGTAGCTTGACTGAACCAAGCCCAAAAATAATTATTTCTCTCTACTCAGCTAGACAGGCAACACATGATAGCTAGTCTGAGACACATCTACCTGCAGCACAAACACCAAATCTGTAGTGCAAATCCAATAAACAGCATGCTTTGACAGTGAGCTCTGCTGTCAGAAACATCTCTTCAGATCATCACTCCTGAAATGACCATGTTTGGACCTGCAGCCTCAAAGAACTGGGTCTTACAGAGTCATGGCTTTATTGATGTACTAATATAGTTTACCAATTAGGTACTTACAAAATTCATTTTGGCAGTACACTTCTCAGAAAAATATATTCAGGAGGACTTCAAAATACTTTCCCAAGTATTTCTGAAAAGAAAATAAAGAAGATTGGATCAGGAAACCAGCACAAGAAGTGAGAGGAAGTAGAAAAACAAAATTGGAAATAAAACCTACTCAAAACAAAATCTTGTCACCAGAGCATGTCAACAAATCACATATCTCTACAAAATGTGCAATTGTAGAAAGTGAATGGTTTGTTTCAGTATCATTAAGAGTCTTACATATTGAATGTTTACTCATAGGCTAATAAGTGACACATGAGAATATGTGACTCTTGCTTCACATTGAATTTGCACCACAAAATATTTGAATAAATTAAATTTTACTTTGAGTACTTTAATTTGAATAAATTAAACTTACTTTGAGACAATGGATCATCTTTTACTATATAATACAATGGCAATCCATGTATTGAGGGAAATATGGAAAAAATAAACAGCACTCCCTTCGTATACTTTATAACGGTAATGCAACACTTTACCTTTTTTTCCATTCTGACTCTTTATCAGTGTATCTCAGCACTTTCAACATCACATTATTTGTCCTCTTTTATTACACTAGTGAGGTAATTGAAGAGCAACAGAAGAGTGTAAAGGATAGTACACAATGTATGAACAGACTGAGCACTGGTGTTTTGTGCAGTGTTTTACAGTGATTTACAGCGCAGTGTTCAGTGTGCAGTTCAGACAGCACCCTATGAAAACAATCCGTTTTCTTTATCATTGTGACACCTAACTGTTTTACAAATGGTGCTTACTTAATTTGCACAACACCCTGTGGAGAGGAAGTATTACCACCTTTATTTACAAGGGAGAACCTGACTCGTTAGAGTTAAGTATCCACTTGAAATGTTCAGTTTAAGACATGTATCCCCTCAACATCACTTCTAAGAGTACTTAAAATGATGAAGGACTTCAGCTACGTAAAGGATTAAATCCATTGACTGTTTGCATGCAGGATCAGACTTCTGCAAATCGGATCACAGAGTCTAAAGTCACAGAAAAATTAAATGGGGAACAGGCCATTGGTGGCAACACGTGGGAGGCTGGGCTTAAATAACTTGTTCCACCTCACACAGGAACTCATGGGCAGGAGATTTAATTCCTCAGCATTCCCTTGCATGGGTTCAGTCCTTCCCTTCTTTCCATTAGCTGCTCTCTGAGAACTGCACCTATCAGCAAGGCAGTAATTTCAGGGACTGGATGACACAAGGTCCCATATTTGTTAAGGCAGTGAAGGGCAGTTTTGTCTAGAGTTTGTCTGCTTTTTGCTAGTCATGCTACTGATTGGGAAGAGCACATGGGTCAGCTTTAAGTCTACAGAAACAAAACCTTCTTGTTTGGGAATTACCTAAGGTTGAAAACGAAAGAGAGAGAGAGAGAATTTGTAGAAGTGGGGCAGATGAAGTCCAGATATGACAGGGAAATTGGGGTAGGGAAAGGACAGAACACTCTCCAAAAACATAGTGAGGATGACTCACGTGGGGTGCTGGCTCATGACAGAGGGCTGCAGCTGGGTAAAGACCTGAACTATATAAAGTTGCTAAGGCATCACAGCTTATCTGGATTTCCTGCCCTTTAAACAAATATTTAACCATCTCTCCAGCTTCCTGTGCTGGCTTTTCAAAACTGATTTTTAGAAGCTGCATGAATATGACAGCCTGAAAGTGCTTGAACACCTTCTGAAGCAAATTTCAGACAACTTAAAGGTGTCTCTCAGAAGTGCAGAGATGTATAAAGCAAGCAGGCAAGTTATGCAATTAACCTGGGGCTGTGGTCCCCTAGCCCATCTTTGGACAATTTTAGTCACTGTCTGCTGCTTTACACTTTCTGATCTCACCCAGCCAGACACTCATGACCTTGCTTGGTGTTTCTGCTACCCTTTGCACTTGGCTGCAGCTACAGTAACTCTTCAGTTGGACAGAATTAAAGGGGCACCTGTCTAGGTTATTCTTTTAGAAACTTATTGTTGCAAGAAAATTACCATTCTAGGTGTCTGCCATTCATGTCTGTTTAAGACCTACATGGTTAAAATATATAAAGAGAGTCTGACAGCATACCTTCTCTATAAAAGAGAAGATATCATTCCACTTACACAAAGCCACTCTGGAACATGAACATAACATACAGAAGGAAGATGACTGGGTGAAGGCATTTGGAAGAAAGGGAGCACGGGTGTTTCCTACAACCTGCAAGGAGGGCTAAGAAGGGAGATCTTTTCAGATTATCACTGAGAAAAGGCTCTTTAGTTCACAGAAGAACTCAGCAGAGGTCATATGGGGAATAACAGCTACTCATCACAAGAGAGATGCATATTCCCCCTGATTCCACAGGAATTCAGAAGGCACCACCAGACACAGATTTATTCACAAAATTACTTCCACTGTCCAGCAGAAGCTTCCTGAGGATGGTTAGTATGAGAGTTGCAGTGAAGGACTCCAACTGAAATCAGAATTGCAGAGATCAGGTTTAGACCTGATTTAAATCTCTTGAGCTGACCTCTTTTTCTGAATTTGAAATGGCATTCACTGAAGTTATTAAAAAGATGCACTGGCTGCTGAGGAAGTTGAATCAGAATTCTTATAAACACGATTTCCTTTCCGATTTAAATCTTTCTAACAATGTTTCAGTAGGCACCTTTATAATCTGCAAATTTACGTCTTTATTTAGCATTAATGTATTAGGTAAATTTGAAAATAAATTTCCATATGTGTAAGGTGGTGTGTGCTAACATTGGTTATGTACATGTAATGGCACATGTCTGTGCATGTGTACTCAAAACCACTTATGTTCTGAATATTAAATATATAAACCTTGAATTTTTGAGCTTAGTATTTTTCCACTTTATCCACATCATCACATTTCTTTTCACTATGAAAGCAGTGTGCAAGTACTCAAAAGACAATCTTAAACCACAATCTTAAGAACAGATATACTACTTGAATTTTACAAACAAAAGACAAAGAATAAAGACAGACCTGAGGGAAAGGACAGAATTCTATGAAGAAAAAATTAAATCAATAAGTACTTTTAAGAAAAGTCCACCCTTGTGAGTACAATCCCACTTACATGTTCATTTTAATACATGTACCACACATATACTTGGTTTATAGATTACCTGTTTTATATTAGTACTTACCCAATTTGAAAATCTGCTGAAGGCCAGGTGAAAGAGGATGTGTGATTCTTTTAAAGTCTGTTTTGGCTGCCTCAAGCACATTTACCATCAGCATCAACAGGAGTACACTCTAATTTGGAAAACAAGAAATTACAGCATTAGTTAAAGGTACAGAGTTAGATTGAAATAACCACCACTTCCTCCTGACAAGCAACAGAAATAACCTGGCTTTTTATGTAAAGGAAAATGTTTCTGTGCTGAAGACATGCAAACTGGAGGCATATATTTAATTAATTTACTTATTAGTCTACTTATGTACTGATATTATTTTAAAATAATCAAGCTAGAATTAGAATCATAAAAAGCAGGATGTTAATTGACATTGTGCTCAGAACATGTCCTGAATGATGACCTGATTTTGCAAAGGGTGCGCTTAATGTCATGAAGATGAGTAGTTTCAACATCAATCATTTAAATCAACAAGACTGCTTAGAGTAAAACTGTGAAAAGAGACAAGTAATAATTACCAAATTGATTAGTCGCTGTTTTAGAAGAAAAAGAATAATCTGTTATACTTCAAGGTGCAAATATTTGTCCTGATCTGCAAACACAAAATGTTTAAATGCAGGTAACTAAGTAAAATATGGTTGTATTTGCCTGTTTGGCACAAACATTTGCTGTTCATGTTCATGTTGCTCAGGTCTGTTGCTAAAGTTAGTTGGAATTAGTTGGAACTAGAAATGGAAGTATTTCATTTCATGATTCCTGAATTTTAAAACCTAGAAATTTTCTTTTCCAGACCTTGGTTCTGAACACAACTTAGATGTTTTCATTAGCAGGAAGGGGGAAAAAAAAAGGAAAAAAAAACCTCGTAAACCACTGTCTTTGAACTCTTCCTTTATTTTAGAAATTGCGTTTGTGATCTCATTAGAGATGGCATATGGCATAAATACAGACAGTCTTGTAAGATTGTAAGATATGATTAAATTAAGAGAACACTGGACCTAAAGAAATGCAGGATGATAGATATTGTGCTCACTCATCTTTTATTCTAAGCTGAGCATATCACAGTAGCAGTGGCTCCCTACCGGCTTAAGCTTGGTGCTTCTTTCCGCTGACCACACCCAGTGAATGAAACAAAAATGCTGCCTGGTGTAAAAAGGAGAACTGCTACATTTAAAGCCCCATGTTGTAATGGTTCATGATCATCTTAGCAGGCACGTGTCATTTTCTCAATGGCTCATTTTCACATGATCCAAGACTTCAGCTATAACTAAATACATTTGCATGGAACAACACAGAGATACCTGAAAGCCCTGAAATGAGAATCTTGTTTTACTGAAATGTGCGTGCATATGTGGTGCATTTTGATTATTACTGCTGAACAGCAATCTTCACTGTTTGATACACACAAAGCAAAAAAGTGTGAAATCTATCTGTGACTCAAGTAACTTCAACAGGGTCACCATAAGATTAATTTGGCCTCCTTATTGCTGTTTGGACTAAACCACTCCCTGTCCTCACAGATCTGGAGCAGGTTATGATTACATGCATAACATAGTTAAGCACTTGAAAATGGTTTTATTTTAATAGAACTCCAGTAACACGGAGGAAAGAAGGTGTGTGAATTTCAGTGCAGAGACAAGGAGGTGAAGACAGAAGTCCTCGTGAATCTTTCAAGACATCTTTAATCACAATAGTGAAGTCCTTTTCACTCTATTATTTGTAATTTTATAATTCACAACAATTTCCATCATTAAAACTTCACAGGTTTTCAGGCCATCCTTTGAACCTTTGCTAAAAGGGGCTTTGACTTTTCTTTTGACTACACTTTTGTGCTGTTTTGCTAACTTGTTATTTGCATGGCAAATTGTAGTAATGGAAATCATCTAATTAACTTGAGATAAGGCTTGTAAGGTATTTTCTGGACTTTCTTAGAAAGAAAACACAAGCTTCATTTAGAAACCTCCTGTCTCTCAAGTGCTGCAAGGCATAGTACGTTTGCTCTTGATAAACTGAGGTGCATATACTCTCTGTAGCAACATAGCTATATATATCAGCCTCGATCCTGTTTACAGAGAACTCTCTTTCTGTAAACACTGTCTGAAGAAAACCACTGGTTCCTGTTCACAGTCCCTGACAGTTTGAAACAAGGGCTCAAACTCTGTTAAAAACAGCAAATTCAGAGTAGGAACACATTCCATCGGTAATGGAATTTGCTGATATGTCATTATGGGACATTTCACTGAAGCATTTCTAGTGCTTCTTTCTCATAACTTTGGGAGTGAAGAGATGGACCTGTGTCTTGCAAAGCAAACTTCGTTACACAAAGGCAAACCTAACACATGGCAGTCACGTAACCAGCAAATAATGAGTAACTGAAGTAGAAAATCCCTCTCCATTCTGTGACTTCAAATCACCAAGTCATGATTGTCACGCATATTCGGACAAGCACTTCTAGTAACATCTTCCAACATCTCTCTCAGACAACAACTTACCTTTGGAATACCAAGATTAGCCTGTGAAGAAACTGAGTTTCATAGTTGAATGGAATGAGAGTCATCAAGATATAGATCATATTTTTAATGGCTAGTTAAAAGATAAATCAGAGCTTTAGCTGATCCTTTACAAAAATTATTTCTCACCTTGTTCCATAATTAGGTGCTTTCTAATTTAAATGTATCTCGTGATTTTAGTCTGTAATATACTCAATATCCAATATAAATAACAGTCTTTCAGAAGGTGAAGAATTCACCGTTCAGTGAATCCCAAAGTTAACACAAGGTAACTAGTCCAACTTACCTTTTCAACACAAGTTTCTTTCAGTCAACCTTCTTTACAGATGCTTTGTGCTTCACCTTCACGCCGTGGCAAGTGGAAAGAGTTTGTTCTCTTCCACACAACTGTTCGATAATCTGCGTGTTAGATAGTTTTTTTTCATATGTTAGAGCTCTGAAAGGAAATCTGCTTAACTAGTATGGTCATTGTGGTTTCTCAAATCTCACCACATGTTAGCTTTCTGCCACCATCAATTAAGGAAGAAAATATTTAAAGATAAGGAAAACAAAGCTATTGTCTGAGTTGTTCCAGAATCTACATGTTTCTTCTGGAATGACCAGTATGTTGCCTTTTTTAATTCTAAAAGAAAGGTTGCACGCCCCCGTATGCTCTTCCATCCTGCTTTCCTCTTCCTTCAGTTAAATTTAGATCAGTCTAATCTAATTCAAAAATCTAGCCATCAGCTGAGGTTCTAGTCTCTTCACCATTCTTTTGGGCTATTAAATGTAAATTACGTATTTACATTCAACCTCTTTATGTTACCTATTTAATTTTTTCATCGTGACCATCCTACATGGTTAATATATATTTTTTTCTCACTAATTCTATCAAAATTTCCTTCTTTTGTTTGCATCAGGCTTTTCACTCCTTGTCAAACATTTTTGCTGGTTTTGGTGTTTCTGTCTTTAGTTTTTTGTTCTCCCTATTTCTTCCTCTTTTTTTGTTCAGCTTTTCTAGATTTCTCTTATTCCCATGTCTTGTCTTTATAATTTCTCTTTAGCTTTACATTTTGTAATACCACTCACTTCCTTCCCCTTTGATCATTTTTGTTCCCATTTTACCTCACTCCCATCTGCTTCCATTATCCCCTAGTCAGATGCAGCCCTACTCTCACATGACAAGGTGTCAGTGACTGATATCCATCCCTCACTGACTGGCATCCATCAATGGTTTTACCACTTGATAACCTCTGTCAAACCAGTCAGGGAAGACTGGTTAAGGCCTTCTACAGGGTTGTTTTGGGGTTTTTTCCACAGGAGTAAATAGGGCTCAGGGGTTAAATGGGTAGCAGCTGTAAACAGAGCCCTTGGGAAGGAGAGGGCCTGCACAGTCAGTGCTTAGGTGTCACCTCTGGCCCGAGGTATGATTGCGTTTGTAAGGCGTCACAATCCATCACTTTTCTTCCACCAGTGCACTCAATTATTTTTCTTGAAAATGAACTGAGACCGAAGAAAACCTGATGGGAAACAGCTTTCTGGTCATGGTAAAGATACAGGTGTGATTTCTTGCCATACTAAACATGGAATCTCTGAAGGAGGAGCACAGTCATACTCAGAGCACTCCTCTGCTTCACTGCAGCATCACTTCTTAGAACCAGCTGAGCTCATAGCAGGCCTGAGTTCCAGAAAGAAGTATGAAGAGCAGTAAGTGTATCCTTCTGTTGATAAACACTGACTTCAGGGAAGCTGGTTGATCAGATTTTATTCTACTGGAGAAAATGTTGATAAACCAAAATTGTAAAAAAAATTATCAGATTTTTGATGGAAATTTTTATAGCCAGAATGCTAGTTTATAAAATGCACCAAGATGCACAGCTGAGTTATTATATGCTGGTTTATGTTTTTATTCTTTTTTGTAGTGTCAGCTTATCAGTCAGGCTAGGTTTCCTAGCTTTGGACAGGGAAAGTGGGCAGTCAGTAATGTCGTTCCATGGTCTAAGACCTC
This sequence comes from Pachycephala philippinensis, assembly GCA_013397055.1. NCBI lineage: Eukaryota > Metazoa > Chordata > Aves > Passeriformes > Pachycephala > Pachycephala philippinensis. The sequence goes on from VWZT01011600.1 coordinate 688,845, forward strand.
ACAGAAGTTTAGACAGAAAAAGGAATAGAAATCATAAGGAACAACAACTCCCATGAGACATAAAACCAGCCTTTTTCAAATAACACTCTTCAATTTTTCATCAAAATGTTTCTGGAATAGAAAATATATAAAGCCATTCTGAAGAAAAAAATCTTGTTTATTGAAATTATGGGTTTTTTACTTTAAGAAAAAAACTTTTTTAGGTTTTGCTGTATTTGGTCTGTTTCTTACTATTCCCTTTCGACAGCTTATCTTAAAAAGGTTTAAGAAGCATTTCTGGTGAAAGCTTCTCCCCAGGTTATGCCAAAAGTAATGAACCCTTACAGTGATGAACAGAATAGTACAATCATTTTACTGCCAAGGGCCAACTGAGTGAAGAGGCCAGGCACTTGTAATCTCACTTATCTACCTTCTCAACCCACAAGAAACTGTTTTATAGACCAGAAAATATATGTTTGTTCCTGAAATCCCAAGAAAGAAGTCACAGCCCCTTATTTAAGGGCTTAAGATCATATTCTTGCTAAAGTGGATCTGAATTTTTAAATTAAGTATATCACCTCAAAGAAGACAAAATATTGCAAAATACTTCCAAATAACTGCTGCTTTCTGAAGTCAATGGTCTACTGCAAGAAAGTTCTGCTGGATTGTTTGTCAGTGGTTGAATAACTTACATTAGACAGTAGAAGACAAGTGAATTTCCATGTCAGAAATGTTGCACGCACAAGACAAAGATATAAGCAGAGTTAAGTATGCAGTTGCTGACATAATTTCTATGTTTTTGATCCTGTAGTCAGACCATACCCATTGTGGTAATGTTTTTTTATTGCTTGACTCAGTCACTCACTCTCTGTTTCACATGTCATCGAAATAACTACCAAAGTAGTTTCTCAGAGCCTGTCATCACTCTGTACTCCCAAGCATTTACATTTCAACCTGAATATGTTGAATTCAGTGACCTGAATTCTTTTTAGACTTGTAATTTCTTCATATGAGTGTTTCTCACAAGAGACCCACACCACGGAATGCCCCAGTCCCATCTCTCCAGCAGTGAGCTTCGAGGCCTGAGTAAGAGCTAAAGATAGTTTAAAAGTTGTTTATATAGCTAATGGTGCAATTGGACGTGCAGTATGGAAGTTTTAAGGCATCTGGGATCCCAGCTCCCACCTAAAACCACAGATGAAGAAATGGAAGAATGAAGTTTGAGCTTGTGTCTGCACAATATGCAGTCCCTATGTTGGCTGGATACAGACCAGAGAGGATTTCTTTCCTCCTGTGTGGACCGAGTTACAGCGGGTGCCTTTCAGCATGTGAACTGTGATTTTGCTGACTGCAAAGACAAACTGGAGGTGTTGGCTGGCCACTTCAATGAGACAATGACTCCCTCATTTTACATCTACACCATAGTGCAGGCTGTAACCACTAACTACACCGATGATCTGAGGCTACCCAGAGAGAAACTGCCACAAGAGATTGGACGAAATCTCATTCCAGGTCTTCTGGACAGGAGGAATTACTGCTCCTATACAGTCACCACTGAGATGCCACTTGTGCAGGCTGGTGTAGGAAGGAAGTTGTGTCCTAATCACACATCTTTTCTATGGTCAGATATTAATCAGTGAGATAATCAAGCACATTTAAATCATTTTGCTTTTAATAAGTTTTAAATGTTTCAGGCACTTAATTTTCACAGCAGAAGAGCTGCACCGTGATCCCTTTAGAGCGTTGAGCGTAACCATTAATTCCTGTGTGAATTAGGAGGGAAAGGAAATGCACAGTGCTCTGTTGTGCCAAGCAGATGACAGGGAGAGTAGTTGCTGACACAGGATCCTCTGCTGTGCACAGCTAACACATCTGTCTGAATTCATACTTTTCACTTCCTTCTAAGAGTGGGCAACTGCTGTTATCATTTGATCTCTAGGTCTATGCATGCAGTCACTGGTGGTTAGGACTCCAATAACATTGATTTTTCCACTGTGATTTCAGAGGTGGTTAAAAAAAAAAAAAGTAAAAAAAAAAGTAAAAAAAGAAACCAAAGAAGTAAAAGGAGGCACATTACTGAACGTTTCCTCACAACAGGCAACTGCAGTTGATTAATTTTGTGCTACACAGAGAATGCAAGCATGTTCTTACATCCTTTCCTGAGGGGTGATGGGTTTGTTTCCATAAACATAATCTAGCCTGCACAAAGGCAGGGACCTGCTAATGCTGTGGGGCAAGTATGTTAGAGAATCAAGCAGCACAGCTAAATCAACTGAAATTATATGATAGGGCAACAGCCTGGAGAGTGAAGAACAGTAGATGGTTAGCCCAGTTACCCAGGTACAGCTGTCCTGGTGACACCGGGAGCACAAAGGGATGGGACAGTTATGTAGGCCTTCTGCCACTGATTTGAACTTCAGAGCTGGGTGGTGGGTTGACCCTGGCTAGATGCCAGGTGCCCACTGAAGCTGTTCTACCACTCCCCTCCTCAAAGGGAGAGGGGAGTGAAAATATAATGAAAGGCTTATGAGTTGAGAAAAGGGCAGGGAGAGATCACTCACTGATTGCTTAACCTGGGCATACCTAGAGCTGTTATATTCTCTCATATATCCCTATTCTTCTCGTCATTATCTGTGAAGGTTTTTTTATCTGTGAAGCTCTTGTGAAGGTTTTACTCCCCCCTTTTTAACTGTGTTATCCCAGAGGCTCTGTCACCGTCAATGATAGACTTGGCCTTGACCAGCAGTGCATCTGTCTTGGAGCTTCTGGCACTGGGTCTGTCAGACACTGGGGAAGCTGTAGCATCTCCCACCCACCTCTACCAAATCATTGTCACACAAACCCAATATAACTGGGAAAACCAGAAACTTGTTTATGGCTCTTAGCCTTGTCAAGGAAACTTCTTCATCTGCAGCAAGACTTTTTAACAGGTCTCCCAGTGTATGTTCCTGACCCAGTGCAAAACTATGCCAGATAGTTCAGATGGCAGATGCAGTAGAGCCCCCAAAGGATCTATTCATCTTGCTCCAAGTTAGACTATTTTTGATGTCTACCCAGGCACCTTGCTTATTTCTTCATGGCATTGACCCTGCTTGTTGCAGCAGGTTTGGACAACATGACCTTTGAAGGCCCCTTCCAAACTAAACTATTCCATGATTCTATGATTGTATGATTGTGTTGTGTGGCACAAACATGTTCCTTTCTGAGGGGGAAAGGCATATATGTCTGTGAGGACACACTTAAGAAAGCTGGCAACTGATAGCTACCCATGGTCCTTTCTCCCCAGGATGTTTTGGTTGCCTCCATTGTTGAGATTTTGAAAAGTGATCTAGTAGTAAACACGCCCTGCTTCACCGCATCTTCCTCCCAGTTTCTTGGCTAGGCTTGACAGGCATCTAAATCTGCACTGGTCTATCACTCATCCCTAGTGGGCTCTCACTATGCTGAAGCTTTAGTGCCTATTCCAGGAATCACCACCTAAATGCTGACTGGGACACCCTCACCAGGATCTGCTGCTGCTCCCCATTGCTGCTCTCTGCGGTCTCACACAAAGTCTTGGTTCTATTTGCTTCCTCCTACAAAGATGACCATCTGACAGATATGTTTCTTTCTCTCGCCCTAAAAGTATTCTTTCTGTCTGTCCAACTGACATCACCAGTTTGTGTTTGGAATCAGGATCACAACTCAGCTGATAATATTTGGGACAGCAGTCTTGTTCTTTCATTACTTCACAGGCACAATACTCCTTTCGCGATTTCCAAGCTCAGTTTCTCCCAAAACACCTCTGACCATTGCTACCTGAAATGCTGAAGTGAGACCTGGCCCAGCTAGTCATTTCCTTCTATCTGCAGCCACTTGTAGGATCAGAGGTGCTTCTCCTCTGCATCTTTTGTCCATTTGTCTCAAGCATATTGGCTCCCTGTTCAATCCAGAATGCCAGGACTAAGTGTCCTGACTCTCAAGGCACACACCACAAGAATCATTTACCAGATGACCTTAGTATCAAATATACAAAACCAGAATCGAAAAGGGTAATTGGCTTCTCAAAGCAGTGTTAGTTACATGAGGTTTGTGTAAACTGTTCCTTGACTTCTCAATTTAGTGTGCAGGCACAAGGTCAACACGCCCACAGCTAACCACTGCACGGCATTTAACATTGCAGCACTGACTCTTCAGCCCCTCCTGAACCAGGAAAGGCCTCACACCAGTGAGGTGTTTAGACCTCTGCCTGCTTCTAAATGCGTGGATAATCTCAAAGGTGTTTTTCAGTCTGGTTTTGAGAGACAATTGGGCCAATATGTCAGCTGCCACAGACACATTCTCCTGGGCTCTGGCACCTGCCTTTCTCTCCTGATGACTGTCTTAGCTTGGCAAAAGCCAAAAAGAAGAGCCCAGACCCTGATCCTAAATACATTTGGGTCTAGCTTAACTCCCCTCTCTGTGCTTGTGGAACAAGTGTTTATCTAGGTGAGAATAGTCACTCCCATACGCAATCAAGAGGGAAGGTCTCACCCACATGGGTGACGTTTGTCCACATGTACTAGTTTGAAAACAAACCAGTGGGAGATCGCAAGCCAGAATTATAATTTAATAGGAAAACTAAGATAAACACAATAGTAAAAGAAAAAAACCCACTGACAGAGTCAGAATACAACCTGACACCCTGTCGGTCAGAATGAAGTGGTCCTGTTGAAGCGGCAATCCTGTAGAAAAGTCTGGTCTTCGCCTGAAGGTCCAGTGGTGTAGCTCTTGTCCTCCGGGAGTCCCGTAGGTAAGGGCTGTGTCTGGTGTTCCAAACCTCCGAGTATATACAGATGGGAATGCTCAGTTCCTCCTCCTGGGCGGAGCATCTCACAATGGGATGGTGAGTCATGAGGCAAGGCATTGATGGGCCCATTAAAAGGAGAAAGTCCGGAGCAGAGGAGCAGAGCAAGTTATCCGTGAGTCATGCGGTGGGTCTTTGATTGCCCAATAAACAGAGAAAGTTCCCGGAGGGAGTTATCAAGGATGAGTCACGGCAGGAGGTAATGAACATAACCCACCTGCTCTAACAGCTTGGGAAGATGATAATGGAATACATACTGTTGGTTACATCTTACATTGTAACCTAGGACACCACACTAACCCACAGTGACATGTAAAGCCTGGAAAGGATCCCCTAATTCCACACCAATTGTGGAGGGAAAATGATGTGTACCTGGCAGGACACGATGTTTCATGTGTGCCAGTCATGCCTGGGTCACCCTGCTGTAGCTGGCACACAGAGCAGCCCATCCTTCTGGAAGGCCCTTCAGCCTGTCCAACAGAAAGAGAATTCTGTTATGCTGACATCAAGACTGGCATTCCCTGCCAAGCCAGGTCTCTGAGGAGATCTTCATCACCCAGCTCCACAATGGGTGTGTTCCTCACATCCAAGTTCACACAGCAACCTACTGTCAGCCAGGGTGTGTCAAGGGGGTTGTCTTCCTTTTTCCATTCTGACATATACAGGTGTTACATTATGCAAACTTTACTTACTGTCTTTTGTGAGGATGGAGGGAAAATCTGCTTCCGTGTCATCAGGGTTTCAGCCTTCATGGCTGGAAAAAAGAAAGATGTCATGCCACTTCCCACCGCAAATGTAGACAGCAGGACCAGAAGAGTTTGTTCTCCTTCAGATGCTGCCAGACCTGTCTGACCAACCTGATCCACACCACCTCCTGCTTTAGGCTGGCTTGTATCCACGTCAAACAGTCCTTGCTGTTAGTACTTCAGTGGGGCTAAAACAGGCAAGCAGCTTTCACTAATATGGGATTTTTGCTGCACTTTTCCCAGTGATTTTATGTGATGAACACCATGCCTCAGCTGTGCTAGAGAAAGGGATGGACTCTTACCTGTTGAGCTCAGCCACAAGGTTCCTGAACGTCCTGAAGTAATAATGTGTGGTCTCTTAAAGAATACAAACAAATACAACAAAAGAGTTTACACTGTGATGCCTCACTTAATTGTATTACTGAAGAGAAGCTATCAAAGAAGCTACACTGTGATTACTAGATTTGTGTCCTCTGCTGCTCAGATGCTATTGCCTGATAACCATGAGCTACACCTCAGAATTCTCAAGCTACCTCAGCTCTACAGAAGTGGAACCAATGGCAGGATTAATGACTCAAAACCCAATTTCTTGTTAAGGTATGGCATTGTCACAGTAATTTGTAATTTTGCCATCATCTGAACCAGCTGCAACCTACTCAGGTAGACATTTCTTAGTGCAAGAGGCTGGTAAGAGTGCAAGAGGGTGAGAGAGAGGCCATGCCAGCAGCTGGAGAGAAGCCCTTGAGCACATAATGAAGCTCTTAAATGTAGTCACTTTGCCTGGTTAAGTGAAATGGAAGGTGAATGTGAGACTGGCGCAGTGTGAGACAGAAGGTGTGTGGGAAGAGTCAGCATTTTGCAGTTCTCCCTGAAGGCTTTTTTATGACTTAGAAGTAACTATTCTTTACACTAATTTTCCTTTTCCATCACTGCTGAGTGCAAAGACTGTAAAAGGCAAGACAAAATGTTAGACTGAAAGATTTTTAGAAGCAACAGATTTGTGGTTAAAATTTATTTTGAGCTTCTGCTGAGGAAGATGCCTCCTTACTGAAGGTACCACAAGGTTTTATTCTTAAAAGCTCCCCTCTGATTATGAGTTAATTAAAAAGCTGCTGTTTGAATAAAGAAGAAAGAAATTGCTAGAGTTCAATTTGCTATAACCCATGAAATAAGGGTGCTTTTTTTTTGGAGAGGGCTTAAGAGAATTTTCAATGAAGTTAAAATATTATTATTCTAATAATCGGAAAATACGAAAATCATTGGAAAATACTAGACTTGTGTCTTTTAATAGTCATATATACAGACCTTTCTGACTGCTTACAACTTTATCTTGTATCTGAGGTAACAACATCCTACTCTCAAAGTCTTTCATCTTCTCTCTTTCTGCACTCCTGCAAGGCCCAGGGTGGTTTTCAGTCTGTGTTAGAGTACAGCAGCATCCAACTCACAGTGAGCCTTTGAAGCTGTTGTCGACAGCAGCTTCTTCATGGGCCAGTTGCCAGCCTGCTCTCTCAAGAAGGAACTCTTCTGTCCCTACACCACTCCAGTGCTCTGAACCTCAGACTGGAGTTTGAAGCACAGCCCCTAGGACACTTAAGCACATCTTTGGGGTGCCCAATTCTGCCTCACAACCCCTCCTGAAAGTTTAACCTCTCAGTCTGCCTGCTTCCAGCATCTCTCCCCACTACACAACAGCTTTAATGTACCACCACAAGTGCAGACTTCCATTGTTGAACTCTTCAGGAACTATACAGTGTTCTTAAGGATAAAACCAAATCTGCTTGATTTGAAGGCAATCAAAGGGGTTTCTTCCAGGTCCCTGGAAGACCAGCAAATGTATGAGTGAGGCCTCCCACACACATGCAGAAGTATGTTGAACTGTCTTTACTCCCATCAAGGGCCTGTTGTCTCTTTCACTCCTCCGACTTGCTCTAACAGCTCAGATGAACCAGAGTGGGTTTTGTTTCCTTCTGAGCAATAGCGTTGCCATGTTCTCAGACCCCGATCAGTCACGGGATTTTTTTAAGTAACCATCTTGTGGTTTACCTGTGCTGTGCTTAGAGTGGCAGAGTTCCCAGTTTGAGAGGCCTCAGGACTAATGAAAGCAGAGGGCTTTTCTGAGATCAGAGGTTTCTAGCTTTTCACAAACCATCGAACTCATGGGAAGGGAGAATAGCCCAACTTCTTGCTAACATCACTGTGCAAATCTGGGAACGAGGAATATTCTGCACCACACAGCTGGAGTGTGCTCCACCAGGACTTCAGTACTGGTCCCACACAGCCTCACCACTGACCCTTCCAACCCCAAATATACAGCAGAGGATCCTCCACTGTCCTTCATCCCTCTCCTTTCTGTGCCTGAGACTGGGTTTTAATTTGTGTTTGTGTAGTTTTACCTATATGTGCAGTTTTCTGCAGGTAGAGGCTGTTAGAGACATCAGTGTCCCTGCACTTATTCACTTCAGTAGGTTTAACATAACAATATTCAATTCCACTCCCCAGTGCAACCTTGTGCACAGAGAAGACACTGCCCCTTCCCAGACAAATGGTCAGTGGGGACCACCCTCTCAGCACCTTGCACTGGTAGGCAATACCTGTGGAAAAGTGACAAAGTGACAAAATTTCTGTTTTCCCCAAAGTGTTGGCAAATTCTACACACCATGAGACTTTTCTGCACTGCCACATCTTGAGATGAAGCCTTAAATTCTATTAAATATCATATTTACTAAAAATAAAGCACACAGTTCACTAACAATCATTCCAAGTAACTGTGTGCCCCAGACTGGTAGCAAACAACAGTCTGCTGTGCATTTAGACTAAACCATCAGGTTAAGAACAAAAACCAGGAGAGGAAAGGGGCAGCCATTCTCTAGAAAGAAGTCTGTCTTTAGCTATGTGATTAGCTTGGCACAGCTCAACTTCTGCTCTCCTATATTGTTGGAACCAAGGAGGGAGAAAAAAGCTCCAAGCAATTAGGTTTGCTTGATTTGAATGATCTCTTTTATCTTGCTGCCTGTTGAAAGTTTGTTTCAACTCCCTTCCCTAACCCCTCAAGGATGAGAGGATCAAGTAACTGTAAAATGATTCATTAGCAGAATTTGACTCTACCATACAGAAAAAAACCCCAAAAACCTGTGCCAAAAAACATTAGTGACAAGAAAATATATACCTGCTATTTATTGTCAAAGACCACACAACTGGACAGTGTTTAGCTTGCTTCCCATGACAAACAGATCCTTTTATTATACAACAGCACGAGTCAGGATGCATCCATTTTTAAAAAATTCTAACTACATTGAGAGATGAGCAAATGAAAAAGAAAAAGGCTGTTCTGCAAGATTTCCTGTTCCGTGATGCATGGGCAATTGCCCTATATTTGTGACCCCATTTCTCTTTCAGGTCTGTAGCTGTACTGCACAGACTCAATCCTTTGATTCGAAGTCTGAAGGAGTGGGAATGGCCACTGCTGAGCACAGATTAAGTCTTGAGTGAGGTGCCCGGCTCTCTAACCCACATGCTTTCTAGCTTCCACATGGCTCTAAGCCTGAACCAGACCTTACATGCTGCTCTTCAGCAAAGGAAGGCATAGAAAGAGACAAACAGCCTCCTCCCCCCGACACCTCTGTGAATCACACTCAAACTGGAGCTGCTCTGCAGAGCCAGAGCCCCCGGCGAGGTGGGGCTGTGGCGGTGAACGCGCCGTGCCGCAGGAACAGAACCTCTGCAGCTCTGCTCCCCCCATCAATCAACACGGGAGAGGGGAGCCACTGCCCCTAAAAATCGTGCATTCCACAGGCTCTTTACTTGGCTTGGACTGCTACAGCTGTAGCGTTACGAGGTTTTTCTGTGACACAAAAAACAGTGGGGCAGAGCTGTGAGATCACATAGTTTATGTGAGCTGCTATGGCCAATCTCTTCATCTTTTCCCAACAAACAGATTTTCTAGCTCATTCCCTACAACACCAGCCAAAACTAAGGTCCACCTTCTGAATTTTCCCTTACAAATGGGTTATGACTTCCTGGTTCAAAACCAGAGTGCTCCTCACAGTTAATCTCTAACGTGATGCAGTTATTTTTTTAGAATTATATCTTTTTTAACTCGAATTAAGCCTTGCATCTGCTTCTCCCTGCTCTAAACTGCCCAGCTTGGTATCTGGCTCACTATCAAGAACACATCCACATGCCCCAGGGAAGGGAGCACAGCCTCAGTCATCCCTTGTCAGTGCAAAGGGAGTTTCCTGCACCAAGCCACAGCTCTTGTGTGGCTGCCAGCACTCCTACTGCGTCAATCAATTTTACATAACTTGCTCTCTGCTACCACCCATTGCCTTCTCAGCTTCATTGTTCTTTGGGCTAGTCTCAATTCATGCCTACGTGCTTGATTTAATTTTCTTTGTATAAACTGCATTGACTTGGGTTCTTTCAGAGTGGTACTTGGCACTGATTTCTGCATACATTTTTGCACTTCTCTGGGTTCCTTTGCATTTTTCCACAGTTTATCTTAATACATTTTGATATTTAATGCATAAGCAGGCATGCAAGGAATCAGTGCAGAAGAGCTCCTACACATTAACATCACACTAGTGTATCCTAATTTCGCTTCCCAGGCTAGATAAGACCTATAGCCCCAATGCATTCATTTCTTCATGGACTGGCACTTCCAACTCCTTCAAATTAAGTACCATCAAATTAGCACACATTTGTTGAAACCAGAAACTCGTGAAAGTATTCATTAATTATAATTTCTTTTTCATGGAAGAAGACCATGAGAATTTGCCCTCTTTCTCTGACATCATCAGCACCTCCCCACATCTGTGACCACGCCTTAAAGGGACCTGCACTGCCAAAACCTTCTCAAAATTCAAACTTTCTTGTACTGTTAACAGTTTCTGTTCAGGTGTTCTGTTCAGGTGTCTAATTTCAAAATTCACCAGCGCTTAATTAACTTAGTCTAAACTTTCTTGTACTGTTAACAGTTTCTGTTCAGGTGTTCTGTTCAGGTGTCTAATTTCAAAATTCACCAGCGCTTAATTAACTTAGTCTACTGAGTGAATGTAACTGACAAACACAGGTTTGCAGTGCTAGAGTTAATAGCTGGTGTATGTGTGTGTTGCTTTTTAATGACAGAGTCTATTACTTAAACCTACATTTTATTCCTTAAGAATAATTTTAAATTTCATATTTCTCCCATGAATATGTGTTAAATTATGAAGTTTAAGTGTACGTAATTCTCACCTCCAGGATTGCTTTAGTCTCCGAAACCCAGAACCTACATTTCGTAACTTTATCTTGGCTTGCTTGGAATGCTTTGAACTACTTATCTTTCAATTTTATCAGTTTCCTTTTAATGAACAGAGCACAGACCTCTTACTTTGCAGTTCAAAGGAGATGAAGAAAACATCAGTCAAGGTGTCAGTCACCTAACACCATAAAGGTGATCTTCTTATAAAGGTTGCCAGAATGATTTTGTAAAACCCAATCTCTGTCAAGTATCACACTGATTTCAAGGAAATGTATGCTTCTAGATTTGCCTAAATTCATCCCTAATTTATCCACAAGCCAGTATTATTTAATAATTTTATTTATGTTTAGAAAGAACTGGAAAGAATTTTCAGGGAGAGCAGACAGTTCTGTAAGGGGTAGGCACAGCCAGACACACAGCAGAGCAGCAGCCTGTCTGCCCACAATTGCCCCCCTTCCCTCTCTGCCCATGCTTGTTCCTCCAAACCACAATCCCCTCCCTTTCTCCCCTTTTAGTTCTGGCTCTAAATATCCCAGAACAGGATTTATGCACCCCCCAAATAGCCTTCTCCAACATCCCACCATCAGCCCATGTCTCTGTAGGTCACTCAGCTCACAGGGTGACCCAGGGGCTTGCCTGGGGGCACCTCTCCTGAGATGGCCCAGGAGAGACAGGGCAAGCGGTTTCAGGAAAAAGAGCTCCAGTTCAGTATTGGGCTTCTTCCCCTTGCCCTGCTCCTCTGTGCTTGTAAGAGCTGAGCCTTAATCCCATAACCCAACATTCACCAGCGTAAAAAGTGGGTAGGCTGCACCGTCACCTCTCCTCAGACAGAAACATTTCCCAGCTGCGTTTCAGCTCCTGGGTGGGCAGCACTCCCTGAGCAGGAGGCTTGTTGCCACTGCACGTTCCGAGTGGCTTGCTGATCTGGGTGGCTGCAGCGTGCTGAGCCTCACAGCCCCATTCCTCAGGAGAGGAGCTGCTGGATTACAGCAGCCCCAGCAGTGGCAGCTGCACCTGCACAAGTTACCTTGTTCCTCTGGCCTGCTTTCCATTTGTGGAGCTGAGCTTTTAACCACATAACACAAATTACCAGAATTACATGTCTGAAACATGATGGGAACATCAGTTTAGAAGCAAGTCTGCCACAAACACCTAAGCCAAAAATGCATCTGGAAACATTGCTATGGCACATGCCAGCCTTTTCCCAGTAGCTCCCCTTGCAGCATGCCCTGAAGGACACCTGTCAGCTGAAACAGACCACATTGTGAGCACAAGGTGGAAACTTTTCCATTTCAGAGAAAAAAAAAGGTGAAGCAGTTTCTTGCTATGAAAGTGCACGTGACACTTCTACAAGGGAACAGTGGAAATGACCTGATTTTACTACCTTGTATCTGTTGTGGTTTCCCCATCGCATAGAGCAATTGAAACAAAACACTTAAAGCTGTTAAGAAACTGAAAAACAACTTTTAGAAACCTTACGCCTTGTTTTTAAACTTAGATCCAAGTGTAAGGATCAGCTGCAGTTATTCACACAGCACACTATTCAATTATGTTCTAAGTCCACGTTTCCTAATAGATTTCTTCAAGGACATAAGATTTAAAACCTTACAGTAGAGTATATCTTAAATTACTGTAATTGCAAATGCTGGCTTTTCTCCATGGGACAGTTAGCATGTACATAAACATAAACATCAATAAACTGTAGCAAAACTATTTCTGCCTGCAAACAGGGTACTTTGCATGCACAGAGGCAGCCAGATGGAGTCTGTCTATCCCCATAATAACTAGCTTTCCATATAGAGGTCTGTTTCAGTAGAATCATGAAATAACCTAAGTTGAAAGGGCTTGGTGAAGGTCCAGCCTGCTACCCAAAGCAGACCTAATTTCAAAGCTAGATCAGGTGGCTCTGAGTCTGTCCATTTGAGTTTTGAAAATTTCCAGTGATGGAGACTTCACAATGTCTCTGGGTATCTGCTCTAATCCTGGACCATTTTCATGGTGATTCTTTAGATTTTATTTCATGTATGCAACTGGAATTTCTCTCACTGCAGTTTGTTGTCCTATTACTGGGCACCTCTAGGAAGAGTACTGGTCTCTTTTCCATAGGGTCCACTGTAAGCATGGAAGTTCAGTTTAGCCACCCAGCTTTACCTTCTCTTCTACAGGCAGAACAGTGCCAGCTCTTCATAGATCACATACCCCAGTTCTGCCACTATCCTCTAAGCCCCTCTACCGGGCTCTATTTTGTTGGCAGTTCTTGTACTGGGGGAGCCAAGCTGAGCACAACACTCCAGGTATTGGTTTCACAAAGAAGTCTTAATCAGATTCATCATCAGGAATTGCAAGATCCTTTGGGCTTACAAGAATTCTTAATTGTAGACTGGACTATAAAAAAAGCATTTCTCATTAAAACCCCTCAAATGCCACAGAGCTTCCTTAATTTATCTAAATGTTAAGATTTCTGGTTCAACAAGTCTCAAAATACAATTTAGCCAGCACAATAGCTTTATTTTACAATTTGAATTATTATACACAATTCAGTAAAAGCTCACAGGAGGAACAGCATGGAGATTTACCACTTTTTGGAATTTCCTTCAATTAGAGCCAAAGTGCAATGTCTCCAATTAACTCCCAAGGTAAGAGAACAATACTTGGCTGCTAACACAAGTCATGTTAACACTTAAAATATCTAATTAGTTATTGAAAAGGCCACATCTTTAAATGCAATTAGAAATATTTAAATAAACTTTTGGTTTCTTTCGGTCTGATAAATTGCCACAAATCCTACAGCTAACAGGTAATGGAACATCATGTTTTCCCAAGGCATGTAGGAAAGCAAACAACACTGCCTCTGCATTTTTCCATACATCTTAAAAATGAATGCCAGAAAACAACTGTTCATGTGGAATTTTATTTCCGTCAGACATGCTGATGACCTTCTTGAAAAAAAAAAGGAAAAAAGAAAGGAAAAAAAATAAAGGGAAAAAAACATCCAATCCAAACTTTTCCATACATAGTAACTTGAGGCACAGGTTCCCCCACACAGGCTATATCATATGTTACAACATTGTTTCTATTTGAAGTTATGGCACATTGACTTTCTGGGGTGAAAAAAATTGTCCTCTGTGTTCAGCTGCTACAATATGGCACAAAGTTAAAACTTAACACCATGACTAAATACTCTGATGCTTTTTTGCTGGCTATTTTTGGGGTGCACATAAATAAAAGGCACACTTTTTCTGTCTCCTCTCAAATCATTTATGTAATGTACAAGCCTAACTTCCCAGCACTGCTCCAGGCCTGCTGGCCCAGTGCAAAAAAATATTTAAGTCGGTTTCCAGTGCTAGTAGCAGCTTTATATGCTTAACCAATGGCTTTAGTTTAGCATGCTACTTCCACTGTGGTGACTACTGATGACAGGCCAACAGTGTTCCTGAACAAGAAAATTACAAAGCCTAAAAAAAGAAAAAAAAGTTAAAATTAAATTATTTATATTCACTTACATGTCTGTTTTCCAGATGTGTTCACAATGTTCAGAAAGTGCACATTTTGAAGTCTTGTTTCAGTATTACAAATGTCATGACCTATACATTATAGCAGCGCCACTTGCAACAGTATCATTAAAGAACTGTCAACCTTTCCATGACTGACCCAGTTCTGCAAGAGTATCATGAAAATACAAGAATTTGCTCTTAGCTAGAACTTAGTGTCCATAAGGTCTTCAGTATGGTATTTTTAAATATTTGCATTTAACTTTACAGCACTCAGAATCTGAAAAGCAGAAGTTTAGTAGTTTCACTTTTTTGGCGCTCATTTTTACTTAAAATATTTCCAAGAATGAAAGTGATCTTACAGCACATGAAGAGCCCTCAATAATAAAAGCTCCACTAAGCATTACACACTGTTAAAAACTTAACAAAACCCCGTAAGATTTAGTTACTGATCTGTGAATCCTTACAAAATTACTTTTCGTGATTTAACAACAGATAACATTGATGAAATTATCATATATAAAAACAGCTTAGGTCTTAACATCAATGGTCTGACAAACATATTTAAACAAGAATATTCTGAGTTAAGACTAGTGCTAAATTTAGCTCCTAAATATAGCTAAATTTAGATTTAAGAGTTTAGATACTCTCAATTTAATATGCCTTTAAAAAAGGTAAAGTCCAACTTTCAGAAGAGTCTGTAAAACAGCAGTTTCAAGTAAGTCTGGAGGAACTAGGTATCGTGGCTAGAGTTACCATAAATACGTACTACATGCTGACTTGACAAGATTGTGTTAAAAGAAGTGTGAGTTGAACTACTACCTTTGAAGGTTCTTGCTTTGGTTATCTTTAAAAAAAATCTTGACTGTTAAAATAACAGTGCAAGTTCACTGTAAAGCCACACGCCTCTTTCTCGATGTTCTCTTATCAATTGGTTTTTATTATGTCCACTGCCAGCAATGGACATTCTGCTTGGAAAATCCACCTCCTGCTGTGAAAGGTTTGGCTGAACCAAATGAAGAAAGTAATTCTGATACCGGACTCAAATGGGAACACACTATTTCACTTAGTTCTTGTTAAGAATATTTAAAAACCTTCTTCACCTACAGTCTTTTTGAAACACAAGGCACAAATAGGGAGTGGACATTCCAGCAAAAGGTGATTGTCTGAAATTAATAGTCCACAGCAGTCTTCTAGTCCAGCACAATGAAAGATTTTTGCTGTCCAATTCTATGCCACGTCTTCTAGATAATCTGCAACGTCGCTTAACTGAGAAATGGTAAGGTCTTGTGTGATGCTTTCGAGCTAGAAAATAAATAAAATTGCAAACTCAGAAATCACAAAACCAGTTAAGTATTATGTCATGTTTTCCTTTACATGCTTTCATATACCTTTTGGCCTCAAGCTTTCAGTGAGATTGCACAATCCTTTAGGAGGTACTCAGACAGATCTTGAGATATTGGGGTAAACCTTTGTATGCTGGGCAGTGAACCAGTTTCAGATACTTTTTACACACCTAGAAAGGCACAGTGAGTTGTACTACTGAACAACTGTAGCAGGGTTTTTGTTTTGTTGGGATTTTTTAAATCAGCATAGCATCTAACTTAGCAAGGATACTATGTGTAAAACACAGAACATAACAAATAATACAACCTTAACATATAACTAGGAACTTAGGATAACGGCATGTTACTTCACAGAAGGTTGGAAACAAAGTCAAGACAAGATCAGAAGAATATAAAGAACAACAATTTTAAAATAATCATACTTTATCACTGGCATTTGACTCTTCTGTTCCCACAGAAAGTTCGTCTATTTCTTCACCGATGCTGACGTCACTTTTTTCGGAGCGGTGACTCGTACTAAAAAGAAAGAAAACCATAAGCACAGAAATAAGACTTCCTTATCAAACATCCAGGTATGACATTTACTTTATACCTGACATTTGATTGGAATTTCACTTCCTAGCAAGTTAGATGTGAAGTTACTTAAAACCCCATAACAACTCAAGGCTTTCTACCTATATGAAGACACAGTAAGTACTGAGAAATGCTTAGGCCTTGATCATGCAGTTTACAACACCAACACCTCCACATTATAAGCATGAGGTTGTTAAATATTTATTACTGACTACTCATGACGCTTTATTTTCCAGTTTTTATTATAATTGCATTAATTGCTAAAACATATTAAGTGTATGGTTCAGAAAAAAGCCCAAACCTCAAACCCCTTCCACAAAAAACCATAGTATCATCCTGGAGTTAGTAGTAGGTTTTTAAGGAACTCATTATCCCTATACAAAAAGGGATCTGGCTTGGTTGTTTTTTTAACTTGTAAGTAAATCTCTTAAAATAGCAAACTGAAGCTTAAAGGAGTTCAGAAATACTGACAGATTCCAGTGATAGTGACTGTCTGACATGTTATGAAATAATTCAAATATGCTAGTGGATATGCTTATAGTGCATAAAATACTATACTACTGAGGTATCATCCTTCTCTTACCTGTTGAAGTCATCAGCATATTCATCATCATCTCCATTTCCTAAATAAGGTTTAAAAGCTATTAATCAAACAAGTTTTCTCTTCAGGAAACACAAAAAACCTGCACCAAAATACATGGTTTGATGACCAGAAAAAGTGGGAGTAGATTAAATTACTTATGCAGATTAGAACGACGAGTTATCTTTGTCATCAATTAATCTCAGTATTATTAACATAAATGGTTTCAAAACTGAACATACATTTTCAGGGCATTAGGTGCTAAATACCTGGCAGCTATATTTTGAGAGAATTCTTCTATCACACCTTCTTCATATTGCACCAAAAGCAAGGCAACTTTCAAAGGTGTAGAGGGCAAATAGATATGCCACTGAAAAGCAGTAATACTTATCAGGCTATCTTTTATCAAAAATATAAACCTGCTCTTTTTGTAGAAACCTCAAGAACAAAATTCATCACTTGGTATTAGTAAATGCATGTAAAGAATGAAGCAAATTTTTGCTCCATGTGTAAAATATTAATCCATAAGACACCAGTTTTCACTTTTCCATATTTTTTTAGATCACATCTTGCTCTTAACTACTTTAGGCTTCACAATCTATGTTAACTAGAATGACATAAGTAAAAGCTGAAGATTTTAGCTCAGTATGTGTATTTGAGTTTCTCACATTCCTTTAAGAAGCTGGGCCAGAATTTATCAGTTCTGGCCAACCAAAAATATCAGAGCTTCCTCATGTTTAGCAGTTACTTGCCTAATTCTAGTGATCCCAGCTTTGCATTCACCAACCGCAGGTCTTTCAAAACAGAGTTTCTATCCAAATCTGTAAACAAAAGCACTTATATCAGAAACTGGATTTGTGACTCTTCGATAAGATCCTGCTTACACACACCAACCAAACATTCATAACAATTATTCTTTTATAACAACCTTATGTACTTTTATAGTATAGTACGGCAATATCATATTAAATTTTCAGAGCTGAACTCTGATAACATTCAAAAACTTGAGGAGTAAACAGGGATAATCTCCCACTACTCAGGGATTTACAATGTGAAAGCAAATACCTCCAAAGAACTGGTACAAATAATTTAAGATAATACAAAGGAGTAAGCCAATTTCAGTTTAAAACTGAGCAGTAGAATTATACACTCCTTTATATACACAAAAAAAAAAAAGTGATGTAGATAAGTATTTCATGCTCCAAAGCATAAAACGCCCCAGTGGTAGCACAATATATCCAAACCAGTATGCCAACACTCACAAAGCAAGCACTTCTGTAAAACACATTACAACCAGAAGGGGGCCATGTACTCTTATCATTTTTCCATCTGAACGTGTAGCTCATTCATTTCGTTACAGAAATACCTTCTAAAATAATCAAAACACAAAAACATATGAAGACTTACTATCAGACTCCTTTCGCAAAGGTGCACCAGTCAGGGAGCTTAACCCACTTTTTAGAGGCGGTGCATCAGAAAGGGATGCTAGACCTCCTGCTTTATTAGCCTCAGTTTTCCTGTAAAAAACCAAATAAAGAAGTACTCCACAGAGCTGTAAAATAGGCATAATTACTTTCTTTTCTGTTATTAAATTGTCATAAAACTAGAAAAGCAGTATAACAGCAAAAAAGAGCAAGGGAAAAGGACTATTCACTCTGCAACCTT
Organism: Pachycephala philippinensis; assembly: GCA_013397055.1. Taxonomy (NCBI): domain Eukaryota; kingdom Metazoa; phylum Chordata; class Aves; order Passeriformes; genus Pachycephala; species Pachycephala philippinensis. The sequence goes on from VWZT01011600.1 coordinate 707,292, forward strand.
AAAAGCAGTAGGCAGTTCACTGGCACAAGTGTCAACCACAACATTCACTGAGAAAGCCACTTTCTCACCCATGCAAAGACTTCCGCCTGTCTTCTCTCACAGACAGAGCACCTTCATCAGCATCACTATTTATGTCTAGGGACCTTTCATCATCCCCGCATGTAAATGCAGCCAAAAGAAGAAAGATTCAGATATAAATCAGTACTTTAGTTTGTTTTACATCTAAAAGAGATTACGTCTGATGAAGCTATTAATTCTAAGAGCAGTCAGTTCACAGAATGAAAACCTCTCAGTTATAGGAAGATAGAACTCATTACATGTTAAAGTTCATTTGGCTACTACCTAGTCGAATTCTACTTGCAAGTAAAGGATGAAGAAACACAAATTAAGAAACCAAGAATTTCACATTTAGTATTGCCAGAACTGTTTACTATTTTGATTCCAGTCCTATGTCAAATGGACATCATTTGAATCATTCATTATATCTAGACCACCAAAATATCATGTGTAACATCACACTTTAAAATGCTTCAAAATTTTGAACAATGGGTCAGAGACCTAGAGATAATGAGTGCCTGGACCGTCTCTCACACTGTCATTAGCAACAGTGTACTCCTTTTCTCTCCACTGAAACCATCTTAAAGGAACGGGCAAGATTTCCATAAGGAAATCAACTTTTTGCAAAGAAAGCAGTGCTGGCAGCTGTCCTAATTACTTACCCCTTGGGACTTGAGTACACCAGCACAACATACCACAAAGGGGATTCCACCTGAAGAATGTGGGGTTTTTTGCCCTCTAGAAGAGTTGTCAGGAAGGTAAAAATGAATGATTCAGCACACACAGCTCAGCTACAAATAGATTCTAGTTCATTTGTTGTTAACATATTCAGCAAACCTTATTATGGGATGTTACTATAATAGCTGCATCACAATAATATTATGTGCTACAAGATTGTGACTACTACAGACACACATAATCCGGAAGTATTTTTTTCTGTAGGGAGTTTCTCTACTAGGAAAAAAGATCCTTACTTTACTAAATAATTAACGAGTCTCTTTCTTGGATGGTATTTTAAAAAAATCTAGTTTACCCAATTTCAAAGTAAATTTCCCTTCTTGTCATACGAAAATGCTCAAACAATAAGAAATTAGTAAATATTACTATTATGCAGAAGTTTGACAGACTTTTCTAATTTTCTCAACTTATAATTTAGACTACTTGCTACAATGGTTACTTTGGTTAAAGGATAGTTAAATGAGCTCTTGAGTAAGGAGTAAATGTACTCAGATGCAGTTTTAATCTTGATACTAACAGTAAGAAAAGGAGAAAAGAAATATCATAGTAGGGTTATTTGTAACATACAATATTGTCCAGAGTACAATCACTGCTCTTTGAGAAAAAAAAAACTACTACTAAAAATATCCAACTACTCCAACTAAAAACATCCAACAAAAGCTGTATTATAAATAACCTTTCGCAAAGAGTCCATACATTTACGAAAGAGAGACCTGGTTTACCTGGCATAATTACTTCGTGCTCTGCCAGAAGGATCCTATTCTAAGACCAAGCATCTACTGTAGCAGTAATACAAAAAAAGCTTATGCTGCTCTGTCCACTATCAGAGTAGCTGGGGGGAAAAGCCAATTGCCAAACTGACTCACAAATAATTCTGCAACCTCTTCCTAATGTCTGCTAAGCTGGAGCAATTCTCTAATTACTTGAGCACAGCAAAAGAACACCATGAAGTGATCCTGCAACATTTCTCAACATAGCGGTATCTAAGCTAAGCTTCAAGATAACTCAACATGATAACACAACGATAGGTTTTTCAGCTTTATAACAAAGCTGCTGTATAGTTCAGTCACTAGTTCGTTTTAAACAGCATTTTTCAGTCATCAGACTCCATACATGAACAATAAAAAACGTGCTTCGGATGCATCTGCAAAACTGACATATGCAGAAGTCACTGAAAACACAGAACTGCACACAAAAGGTGTTGCAATGTGAAGAGGAAACCCTCAGCTGTAAGAAAACTTTCCTTACTATTACAGTCTATGGAGCCAGTTTAAAGTGGTTTTTGTATTCCTTACAAAGCTGTACAGGTATTTAATGCACTATTCCCGTCACTGTCCACTTCCTTTAGTACAGATGACCACTGCAGCTCTGTTGCAAGAAGAAATGCTGATGTCTGTGCCTCATACATGTTCATTCCACCCAAGAAACAGGCTGAGGACATTAGATACCCTAACTCAAAGTGACACAGGTTTTTCCACTCATAGTACATCCAAGAGATCCCAGAGGACACTGCACATAGAATAGAACAGAATCATGGAATAGAACAGAATCAGAAAAATGAGTATTTCAGAAACAAAATGTTACAGATATAAACACAAATGCAAATAATCAAATAACAAATAGCTCTCAAAGGTCTGCAAGCATACAGAAGACAACATAAACCACATATTAAGTAGAACATCCATGTTACCTACCAGCCATAAGTTCTTTCTGGTTTGGGTATAGGGTCATCAAAGAAAGAATCTCCCTCTACATCATCTTCATCCACAACTGGATCACTTTTTTCTTTGGTATTCAAGTCTTTGTTTTCTAGTTGAGGATCTAGTTTTGTTTCATTAGGCAGAAAATGAATACTTCTTTTGCTTCCTTCCCCTGATGAGACACTTGTATCACTCTGAGTGTTTTCAGCAGCCTTGAAAGATGAAGAATGGAGTAATTCATGTCACATAATACTCTAAGTGTATATATAAATGCGCAACACATAACATACACCTAGCACAACTTTTTAAAATATTACCTCAAATTCCTGAGACGTACTAGTAAGTTTATTAGTATCATCAAGAATCACACCAGAAAAAAGTTGTTTTATCAGTTTAGAAAGTGTTCTTTATTGTTGCTGCCATTAAAATCTTTTGTTCCATCCTGTGCATTGCTATGCTATCTACATCACTTCTATTATAAAAACAAACCATTTAAAAATATCTTGGTTATCAAATAAAGAAATCTACTGACAGACTGATTTTTATGCTTTATTCATGTTATTTCACAACATGTCAACAAACAAAGGTTCTTAGTTATAGCCATTGCCTTCAAAAGAAATCAATTTAAACCCATGAAAATTACTCTAAGTTCCATATTAAATGGTAATCTCTGCAATACAGTATTAGGTTTTAAAGTAATAAGCATAAGAAAACTGCAGTTACTGACACATTCTCTTTTCAATTACTAAAACCAAAAATGACACTAGCGAGACTTTAAAAGTACACAACTTTTGGTCTTTTTCTCATGCTTATGGCTCAGACCTACAGTCTAGAATGTAAGGACAATTCCATGTGCAACCTTTAACATCAAGTCATACAACTTAAGCTGTAACTTAGCATGGCTTTGTGGCCCAAAGAACAATAATCTAATTTACCTAGACAATCAAGGTGCTGTGAAAGAAAAATGTTTTTTTATTATTACCTAGCAAGGAGTACTGCTATTTGTACTTTCTCCTAGACTTATTAAAACTAAGCTAGTAAAAGATTTGTTACAATTAGCTTCCTTTCTACAAACTAATAGCAGCACAGTTTTGAAACAAAACAAAAAGTTTTATTTAATCCAGATAGCCAATATGTATGTAGGTTGTACTGTCCGAAGCATTTGTTTATCAGTCATTAATTTTCATTTGGAAGGCTGAAGCAAAATTTTCAAACTAAAGGTCATGAAAGTTAAAATTACCTTGCTAGGTCTCTTTCATACCAAGGTTATTTTATCTCAGTCACAGAATAACATTCAATTGCTGGCAGTAGCTCAGTTTTTCTAGGGCAGGAAAAAGTACTTAAACCCCTAAGTAGTAGCAATAAAAATATTTTAATTTTCTACCCTGGAGGAACAGAATTGTTTTTGAAAATTAAGAGCTGAATGATAGCCTGACTGCAATAAAAGGGAAGCTACAGCTACTTTTCTGTTCTGGGCCCAAAACAAGGGACAAACTGCTACCATGTCAAAGTATAAACACAACAGTTCGTCTTTGCTTGGAATCATATATGAAAGTTTTGCTGAAGTGGAACAAATACTTTCAAATTGCAGATCATTTAAGTGAATGCTGTCATATCTGCAGTTTCATAGGAGTTCTCTCTTTTACTCATCTCACGTATGTTACGAAGCTTTTCATTATATGTTATCTTACCTTATTTGGTATAGATTGTGCACTTGACCGTCCATCAGATGATTTTGATGTGGGGCACTGGCTGTCACTTAGAACTGGAGCCACCTAAAAAGTTTAAAATAAGCACTTATTAAAAAATATATTTAATTTTGTAATAACTGGCACTGGTGAGTTGCATCTCAACTACTGCGTTCAGTTTTGGGCCCCTCACACTAAAAAAGATATTGAGGTGCTGGAGCATGTACAGAGAAGGGCAACAAGGCTCATGAGGGAGACAGAAAACATATCGTAAGAGCAATGGTTGAGGGAGCTGGTCTAAACAAGAGGAGGCTTGGGAGGTTGTAGTGAGGTGGGGACCAGTCTCTTCTACCATGCCTGCAGTGAGACGTCTAGAGGAAATGGCCTTAAGATGAGATAGGGGAGATTCAGATTAAATATTAAGAAAACAAAGTTTCACTGTTACAGTGGTCAGGCATTGGAATAGGTTGCCCAAACGGGTGGTGGAGTCACCACCCTTGGAGGTGTTCAACAGGCATCTGGATCTGGTGCTGGGTGCTGTGGGTTAGGGGTTACAGTGATGGTGCTATGCTGATGCTTGCTCTGAATGACCTTAAAGGTCTCTTTCAACCTCAGTGATTCTCTGATCCTATGATAATTGCATCCAACAAGAAACAAGGCTACCATCCTCACTTGCACAGTATGCAAACCGTGACACCATGTGTGGGAAAACAACTGATGGTAGAACTAGAGAAAACTGGGAAGTTACAATCACACACGGTATGGAAATCACAGGATGAAATGCAGCTGCTACTTCCTGGATGGGATGTGGTTGGCATGCACAAAATATATTCCATGATGACTCCACACACCAGGCAGCCTGCATCCCTAACCACACACTAAGAGGGATGCAACAGATGGTGGAGCAGAGTGAAGAACCTGCAGCCAGGCTCTGCCGTAATCCTTGCAAGGACAACAACTTGATGGGACAATGTAATTGGCAAACCAGGGAGCAGCTGTCAGCCAAGGCAGAAGGACACCTTGTCTTGCTGCTGTGAACCAGCAACTGTAGCAAACTCACTCTACTCAGATGAACTTAGTATTACAATTATATCATAATGAAACAACGCACACCTCCATTGCAAAGTTACCCACCTCCAAGGTACAAGCACCCCTCACTGAGCATGCACTCTGTGTTTTACTGACCGTATCTTAAAGAGTGAAGCAAGAGAATTTTACACCATTCATTAACAAAAGTGTGTATGACTACAGTCACTCAAGCTCCAGCTAAATGTAAAGAAATAGTATAAAAGTAAGTTAAGAACAGGGAGAAGTTATGGAAGACTCCATCATAACTTCTGGGATCAGCCGAGGAGCTGAACCTGTCTTCTCCCCTGTTGTGATGCCCTTTGGGTAAGGACCATATTCGATTCATGCTGAGCACTTATCTTGAGCTAGCTTTTGCTGGTGGTTAGAGCTTGTCTGTATATTGCTTTAAATACATTTTTTCAGTCTGTTATTATCACTGGCGATCTTCATACCTCAGCCTGTCACAATTTTCTCTTATCAGTGTGATTATTAATCAATTGTCTTACTCCGTAAACTGCCCAGCGCGAGTCCTTCCTATCAGTTGCCAGCAGCAGAGAACACACTCAACTAAGAGTGAGGAGATCCAGGAGGGGCTCTCCCTTTCTAAACTGTACTAAGGGATTTGACTCCAATACAGCGCTGGTACGTGTCCCTCAGCAAGTCAGCTGAACACCCTCCAATACAGTGGACAGCTCAGTAGAGTCCCCATAACAGGACACGGACAGACTGGCCAGACACAAGAGTCTTGGCTTTCCTGGGGAGTTCCCAGACTGATCAAACACCAACGGGTCAAGGAAGCCCCCCTTTCGTGTGACAGAAAATTGCTATACTAAGAAGTCTATGACAACGGCTCCTGAATTTAAGTTGTCTTTGGGACACTGAACACATCCTGGGTGTAGAGAACTTACTTTCAAGTCACAGTCAAATGCTATTGGTTTGGTTTAAATCATTTAATCAACATATTAATTATCTATTCCATTCAAATACTACTGTCATTGCCTTCAAGTAGTTCAATACTTTGATATATTTAAGTACATATGTTTTCAGAAGAGCTTTAAAGCTTTTGACAAAACTCATTTGAGGCTTTTCAGTTCATATTAAAATTAGAAGTATGCAAAGAAAAACAGGTATAGATAACAGTGTTATTAAACCACACCAGAAATTAGAAAATAAGTGACACAGTGTTTTGTGTCATTTATCTAGATTCACTCTGTGCTACTATGTTGTAGCAGAATATTAATAAGGAGCCCTAGGGTGGTATTAAAAGTAATAATCACAAGTTTATCTCTTATCTCTCTGATAAGCTGAAGGCATAATATAATAAAGATCTGAAACACTATAATAGTACAACAACAGCCAAGTGTTTGTATTTTCAGTTTATTTTTCACCATTGAAAAAAAAGAATAAAGAATTATAAAGAAAGAAATTACAAGTTAATATTACTCACTTCACCACTTGAAATCTTTTTCTGCTGACACTTCCTAACAACTTCCAGCAACAGGGGACCACCCACAGCACCTTCTGCTTCTGTAATTCCCAAATCTCGAGCTAAGTTTTCTCGACCATCAAGACCATTTAGCTGGGGGACAATAGAAAAAAAGAATCTCAACATAGAAATAACTGTCAGAAAACAAAATATATATTTTGTAATATAAAAAAGTCTTATTTAACACAGCTCTGTTTTGACGAAACAGTGATTATTTATGACTTCTTGTTGATTGTGGACTAAAGTAATAAAATTATAGAACCACTCGGGTTGGAAAAGACCCTTAAAATCATCAAGTCCACCACTATGCCATGTCCCTAAGAGCCACATCTACATCTCTTTTAGATACCATCTATTGCATAATCTACTTCTCATCTGTACCTGAACTTGTCACAGATCATGCAAAGTTGTTTTAAATAAGCAACAAGCCATCATTAGCATGCTTTGGGATTTAAGAATTATATGGCCAAGTTACTTTAGCCTATCACATTTAGAAGTGGATCCAAGGACACTCAGTAAATTCATGGATCATGGGGAGTTGCCATTCCTGTGCATAGAGAACTACCCTTGCACAGGTCAACACTTACTTTCAGTCTCTGTTTCACTCTAAAAACAAGAGGGGTTTGGACAGAAAAAGGGATGGAAGCAATTCAGTACTATCCAAAGAATCCCAGCAACACTTTTTCAAACTGAACTTCATACTATAGGAGAAGCAGAATGCTACAGCAAACCCAGGTTGGTTAGCACAACCCCAGAGGGCAACACTGCAAAGGGCACCAGTTTATCTTGATTTCTTATGATCATATGGTGATGCTTCCTATCAGAACGCTGGTCAAGCAAATACTGAAGTGAGCCACCACTAGTGAAGCACACTGAAATGGTGAATAAACAGACAGTACAAGAAACTGCTCAGAGGCAGGGGCCAGCAGAGAAAGATAAAGTCAAATCTCAGCACTACATACAGCAGTCTTGGCCAGCTTACTTAACTTTGGCCAGATTTCCTTTATGCACTGCAAAAGGTGAAAGGGACACCCTTATTGGAAAACAGAAGGGGGTGTTTCAAAGAGCATGAGATGCCTTTACAATGCAAATGAAGCAGTGCTCCCAAGAGTGAGTGGCAACACAACACAAAGCGTGGCTGTTTTTGTTTCTATTTGGTAGCATGAACACAAGTCTTTGTACAGATGTGTTCCAGTAATAAATTAGCAACTAATTTAGCTAAGGGTATTTGGCAAAGAACAAAGTTGTATGGGATTTTCTTTGAATAAGCCACTAAAAAGAAACATGAAGTTCTGAGAAATAGAAGTCAACTAATTGACTGATTTGAAAAAACTGGATTTTTAATATATTAAATATTTAAACTGGCTTCAAGAAAAAAAAGTACCTGAGATGTAACGAAAAAATCTGCAGTGAAATGAAACTGCTTCAAACCCAAAATTGTTATTAAAATTTTTATATCATAAAAAGAGACAAAGGGAAAAACATGATGAAAACCCTCTAATTCAGTATCTAAAGCCTTAAAGCAATCAGTTGGGCCACGTGATCATTGTATGTCCCTCCCCACTGAACTATTCTATTCAATCACTTTTTGTGAAGTATATATGCACAAAGTCCTTTGTGTCACTGAATTTTCTCTCAGAGTAGGTGACTAACACAATTTTAATTTTCATGTAACAATAGTAACTTACTATTATGACATAGTAAAGGTAGTATGCAGGAGTATGCAGGATTTGTATACAATCATATGATTCCACAAAAATTATCAACTTGTTAATTCAAAATTAAATTATTATCTAGCATTGATTTTGATAAAGAGAAATACTCCTATTAGCCCACTTTCCTGAAAAATGTGTCTTTATGACACTAGGTACCTTTTACAGAAAAAGCATAAAAAAAATTATTTTTAATAAAAGCAAGTAAATGGTTTAAACAAATCTGCCATAGCTTCTGCATTCATTGCCATGCACTTCAAACAGTGAGCATAGCATACAAACAAAACCAGTATATCTTACTGTGCTTGATTCAGGCTGAAAAACAGCTAAAGTAAAATCAAGATTGAAAAAACGTAGAAATTCTGCAACAAGCCCTGCTACCAAGCGACCTAAAAAGAAAATGAGAAGAGTTAAAATACACCAGATGTAAACAAATCTTACATCAATGATTTAACATTAACACCAGCACACATGGATTCAGTATGGACATAGTTTAGACATTCAGCAAATTACCACCTCATAGCAAGTTTGTATATCAACTCGCTAATTTTGAACTCGGATGTTGTATCAAAATCATTTAAGCCAGTAATACTGCAAGAGCTTACAGACTGCTAACAAAATTCATGTGCAGCATATTTTTAAACTATTCAGCTGTTTTAAAAACATAGTTTTGACATTTGTCATATATGTGCATTCACTCCTTCACCTACTCTTAGTTTGCACTGGTTACTGTTTCTATTGGTCTAGAACATCTCTGAGTTAGCACAACCGTAAGTCATCATGAAATATTAATTTCAATGCATTAATCACCTTAGTTAAAAACTAAGGTTTTTATCTCAACTTCAGCAATATTAACTTTAAAAATTATAGATTTAATTCTATTCTGAATGAGTAGTAATTACGACACCTGAAAGAAACAAAAGCATACTTAATGTCATGGAGACTGTACTGTTAACAATAGTCAAAAGATTTAATCCTTTGTCTCCTATTTTTATTATCTTGAGAAGTATATACTAAACAAAGAACTTACCATCCTTTGTACCTAAAAAACTTTTCAAGCTTTCATTCACCAGAGGTGCTTTGTTCTGTCAAAAAGCAAAAACCAAACAGTAATTAATGTCACCTACATGCTAGCAAGAAACTGAAAACCACAGCAAGCTAGTGTTTTGGTGTACTCAGCTCCACAATGATGTCCTGCCCATGTAATTAACTTCTTAAAAATCTTCTTTTGTATTAATTCTACAACTACAAGTAAAAGCTATGTAGCACTAAATTTATTTAGGCAACTTAAGTTTGTCTCAAAGCTAAAGTAATTTCACCAAAATTCTTAATAGCATACTGATTTTTATTTATCTAATGACTGAAGAGGCAAGCTAAGCAGCTAACTTCCCAAGTTGCTCCTCTAATATAGTGCGAAGTTTAAGGCAATTCAGTCCAACCTTTTAAAAAACAGAAATTTAAAAATCTTCCAGATGAAGTGTGGACCGTGCTGATTACTAGTACACAAATCAATACTAATCTCCTATTAATTAAAAGACCTTCAAAGATATTATGAAAATGTTTTTTTTCCTCCCCTGTTAGATTTTCCCTCTTCAATTTTTAAACAGAAATAAATCAATATGCTATGTCTGGGTTTGTCAAAATCATCCCAGGATTTTTCAAAACAAATTCTAAATGCCATTTGTAAGATGGAATTGATATCCTGGGTAGGAAAAGGATCAGTTACAGGTATTTATCACTACAGTTGCAAATGCTAACACACAAGAAAGTGCTACCTGAAAAAAGGAAATCTTGCTTACTATTTAAGAATTCAGAGTAGTGGTATTAATGTATCACCAGTGTCTACAATGTAAATTTAAAATATCATGATACATGTAAGCGTTTTGAGAAATGGTGAGCTGAAATGTACCGTAGCAAACCTCTCTTCAGGTTACTTGAACTACTGCTATTACTCCCCAGGTCGTGTGGGAGGTTGTTCTCTGGGTGCTCTATAATATGCTGAAGTTTCCCATAAAGACATGGTACTGTTCTTCTATATCACTCTTCCATCATGTCTTCTTCAGCTACCTCATGTTAAATTTCTGGAATATGGAATCTCATATCATAAAATAACTACTTCCCCTCCTCACTAACATCCCAATATTGTCTGTTTCAGTTAAGCATTTTTCCAGAAAGAGCACAACCATTGAGCCAGTAGAGGAATGGAACAGTTTTCCATTCCTCTCCTTTTGAAGCAGAGGCTGGACATACAGCACTCTCTACTCCCCAATTCTAGAAAATGGAAAGACAGAGGAAATGAAGCAAAGTTGGCAGTAGAAGAGGTCACAAAACTGGTATCTGCATACCACAGCAGTACTGTTATGCAATCATGACAGTATCTCATTCCCTTAATATTATTATATTGCCAAAGTATCAGTACATAGCCCATCTCTTAATTAAGAGTTCATCCTTAAGCGTTAAAGCAAATTATCCTGAAGCAAGCCTACAACATCCTTATGGGAAATACCATAAGCATTAGCATACTTTGCATTTTACTCCATTAAACTGCTTTCACAATGCACTTGTCAAAAACCCCCACCATAATATTTTCAATTTCAAAAGACATGATTCCGATTTGATAAAATCTCCATCAGTCAGGTAGATATCTTTTTTAAAAAGATGTATTTGATGGAGAAAACATTTAGTTATTCTGGTCAACTGGACAGAAGCCATATAAACCCAGCAGAGACAGATACTTAAAATTATAATATCAAAAGGCTATTTATCAATTCTTGTTTCTAAACATCAGGAAACACCCTGATAGTCCTGTTTTGTGTTCTTAATGCATCGTGTTCTTATGCAGAAATACATCTTTTCATCTTGCTACATTTCACAAATAGAAAGTATTAAAGCTATTATATTTAATTCTACATGAAGGATGCTTTTTCTTTCTGATTTATTTTTTAAGGTTCTCTTACCTCTACTTTCTCTTGTTCTTCTAATGCCAAAAACACAGCTGCTCGTAACTCTGCCTGCCAAATAAAAAACAAAACATAGCATTTCTACAAGCACTGTTTTTCCTATGCACATAGAATGCAAAGAGCTAGCAAGTAGCTTTACAGCTATTTGTTTCTCCTCAAGCAACTTGGCATGGACTGTAATCTATATCAGTGCAATTAAAACACTTAAGATTACAGGCAATGTGACTTCAGGCAGAGAAATAATAGTTTCCAGTCTGAGAACAAGGCAGGGGGCAGCATAATTTGATACAAAACTTCCTAAATTATTTCTTTGTACATAAAAAGATTCCAAAGTATCTACATTATCTTTGACTAGTTTCTTCCAAGAGTTAAACATCCATCTCTCTGTTTTGAAGGCAGCTCAAAACACCTACCCTTCATTTACAATTCATTCAGGAAATACGAACAAATAGGTCATAATAACCCATTAAAAGCCTAAACATTAAGATACACAAATTCCTATGATTTCTTGTCAGATTACACGCAAATAATGCAAAAATCTAAAAGGATTTCTCACCAAAAGAAGAGTAAAATGCTTACAATAATTATATGCAATGGTCATACTGACACTTCAATCACATTTTTTCAGTTGCTGGGATACAGCATTCAATCAGAAAATCCTCTTATAAGCAATTAATTTATTTATTATTCTCATCTTTTTTTCAGGTGTTGGGGTACAGTTGTCAATCAGTAACACCTTTTACACACCCCATTAATTGAAATATTATTCTTACAAAATCAGTTTTCATTTAACTTTGCAACCAACAGCTAATCACTTGTTTATTTAGTCTTATGTCACTAAGATAAACCTGAAATGGTTGCAAGGGTTTCTTTGTCACTTAGGCCACGGAAACCAAATATATTTACATAAGAGGATAATAAAAATACCAAAGCATTCCTGACTGGCTATTACAACTGTTCAAAATAAACCACACCAGTCAATGCATGTGGGTAGTGGTAAATCCCCCTAGGGGTCTGGATCATGGGACTGGAAAATAAAGTTGTCTGAAAGTAGCTGCCAGTACATCAGCTAATCCAAAGTCTGACCCGTTTTGAGATTCTGGAACAATATCACAACTGTCTTTTTTTTTCCACTTAACTGGGATTGTTTGTCTGCTCCACTCCTCTAGGTTCAATCCAATGGCTTTTAATTACTAACAGAGGTGCTTTTCTTCCTCTTCTTATTTATTTAATGACACATGGTCAGTTTCTCCCAGATGTTGCCATTCCCCGTGAACAGCTGGTTCACCTTTATTTATTTTAGTGCCCAATTAATAAACTTAAGGTCAGGAGTTGATCACCACAAGACAATGCCACTGGTATTTACATCTCCCTTTAGCTTACCTGCATTATCTAGAATACCACCCTAAAGCCTTTCCACAGACAGACAGCCTCGCGATCGATCTTCCAATCCTGTGAGCATTCCAATGTTTGAAGTTACGCTTTCCTGTACTATCCCCACAAGGAAAGTTTACACTACTACAACAACACACTGACCGTCGTCCTCTGAGGTGGGTACTGCTCAGATCATAGCAAAATATTCTCAAAATATCATCTCAATAAATTTAGACAAAGAACCTTACACTAGAATTTGTATGAGATTAAAACAGTAATTCTCAACTTCATGCAGAAGAAAGTAAAAAGCAACAACAACAAAGCTGAGGCCAAACGAATAACCACCCTACTACAAGATGAATCATACTACACCAGTAGGATGGACAATGTCATATAGGCTTTCCAGGACCTGAGGCGAGTCACTGAGGATTTGAATCCCAGAGACTGAGATCACCATCATCAGGTATGGCCACAGCAATTTGCTCCCACCAGCAGATTTGAAGGTTTATATAACTACACAGATTAATCGATTTACAGTGTTCTTCTCACACTTCTTTTGTTTTTAATGAGTATGAATGGTTTGCATTTGTCCTTGCCCTAGTACCCGTTGGCACCAGCCCAATCTGTGTTTCATACATTATAACAACCTACTCTTGTCATTTTCCACATTTCCCTATTCCACACTGCCTCATTCTGCTAGCAGTTTTCAACATAATCCAAATACGCTGTGGAGAATTTTATTCACCATCTAGTAGCAAGGCAGACTAAAGCTTGATATTCAAATTCCCCACCCATATTCTTTCTAAGTCTTCAATAAAACAGGGTTATGTCAACAGAGACAGATGTTGATGAGTAAGTGTCTATCACTTTTACATCCATCAAGCTTACAGACCTCTTTCTCATGCTGTGAAAGATACCCATTCTCTTCTACCCCTAAGCAGTTTTATCAGGCAAGAGCTCATGTCAATGAAACAGCAATTTGGTTTCACTGAGCTTAGCTAAAATAAGTAAGGCTAACATTGTATATGACAAATACTGTCTGTGTTAGAGAAATGTGTGGGTCAGTGTTTTGAAACAAATTTCCCATTTTCCTTCCAGGCATTTACAGCTCATCAGACAACACTGTTTTTTACTGATTGTTGTTGTACTATAAATTAGAAATTGAAGTCCATGAAAACAGCATCTTTTCTGCACTAAACTATAGTATCCCTCTTTAGAACCTGGGTAAGTTTACCCTATTCTGGATAGAGAGCCTTCTGCGTGTACCCTATGTACTGTCCAGGAAAACAGCTCCCTCAATCTGCAGTTCCCTGGAAAAGGGGTAACAGTTCTTACTATCTCACGAGCTCCCCAAACACACTTTTTAGGTGGTGTCTCAAAAAATGCCTCTCTAATTTGGAAATGTGCTCTTAATAGGAAGACAACAAACACCTACATTAACAAGGTTATTGGTCTGATTTAGTAGTATGCTTGTAAAGCCACCCACAGCATTTCACATAGCAGATACTGGATGAAAAGTGAAAGGATAAGATAGAGACCATTCAGGACTGAAGGATGACCTGTAGCCTGTACCCACCTCCCACTTGCAGATTCCAAAATGTATAGTATTTAGCATGTCCATGGAATTTCTCGGGGTTTCTTTGGTAGTATCTGTCTTTGATTGTGCTGGAATGCATTCATCCAGGACTTAAACAAGAGATCGTACCTTCCTAAGACAAAACTTGTGAACTTCAAACTCATTTCTACACCTCAAAGCATGTAAGCACATCAGTGACCAAGATGATTCCTTACAATAAGTACAAACTCTGGATACGGCTTGTTCCTTGCATTCTGTCTCCTTTGTACAGTTACACAACTGCAATCCCAATATCCCAACACTTTCCAAAGAGATCTCATCAAAATATTTTTTTCCTATCAAACTCTATTAATACTTTATATTCCTGGGACGTATTTCATATGAATGAGCAATAGTTTTCCAACACTGATCTCTAAATGCTGTGGAATACTAGATAAAAAAGTGGGCACTTTAGCTTCATAAATGGCTTTGTACCTATAGCACAGCTGAGTATGACATTGTCTGCTAGTTAACAGAGCCTTGCTGTCTGCTTTGCGCATCTCTCAATGTTTCTACAAACCCTTAGAGTTCTGCAGCTTTTGCAGAAGTCCTGTGATTTTTTTTTTTATCCAAGACCCATTAGCAGAAACCATAATAAAAACTTCATCCTGCCAAATGCATATGCTACCACTCGTCTCAACCCACTTCAGCAGCTGAATACACAGTTTTTGAAGCCATACAGGCAACTTTGTGTATTCCCTAAGAAACAAGGGGTAGGCAAGTTCAGCAAGTGTCAATATGGGAGACACTTACTTCAGAGACCTACAATGGGCCAGATGGAGGTGCAAAATCTCCTGCAAGCTTGCACTCACAAATCATTATCAAGATGTGCATCAGTGGATGGTGCAGTTAAGTGTGTTTAAGGCAGTGAAACGATTGAAGTAAAGCATAACATTTCACAGGATAATGCTCAGAGATCACCCAGGCAAAGCATAGGAATGTATAACTGCCATCTGCTCCAGTGCTGTGGAACAGCCCCATGCGTGCCAAAGTGTAAACAATCTCTTGCATATGTAAAATTTAGTGGCACATGGGCACCTTTCTGCACAACTTTCAGCATCTCCACTTCCTAACTCCAAAAGAACTGTCAGACACCTTGGTAGATACAGAGCAGATGCATTGCTCTGGAAAGAGACATGGCAGAACATTGAGCTGTTTAGCTGCTGGTGATCAACCCAGGCTAAATCTCTGAGTGCACCAGGATAAAAACCTATACCGGTCTATATGCATCACAAATCCAAGGCTGGTGCCAAACCATAACCAGCAACTTCTCTACCAATATTACTCACTAGCACCTTCTCTACCACTATTACTTACCAGTACCCTCCCTGTCATCTCCATCTGCAAAATCTGTAAAACTCCTCATCCTTGAGCATGTGGTGGGTATGCTCTCCCCCACTGCCTGCTAAACTTTCAAATCTTGGCTAAGTGACATAAAGGATTGATTGTGCACACATAATCCTTTAGACATAGATGAACAAAGTCTGGGACTAGGAATGGAACCAGTTGTACTTAAGACTCCTCTCTGAGAATATTATGAGGACCATATTGACATTTAAACGTTGAATTTCCATTAGTTTATTTGAAATAACTAAAAACGGTTATATTTTACTTGACTTATAAAACTAAAAAGAAATAAATGTTACATAAAAGAAGAATGATTCTGCTTGAATCCAAGAAATAAGTTGATTTTCTGGTATGAACTGCTGTAAAATAAACAACACATCACAATATGCAGAAAACAGGAGCTTACACTGTAGTGCACAGCATGCTCATTGTGACAGTTAATACTTCTACAACATTTAAAAGCATTGTTCATTATAGTACATGGATTGAAGATGCAAAAGCAAACAGGACAATTTTAACTGACCTGCACACATGCAGTTAACATATTAAAAATGAGTACTTTAATCCTCTCTAACATCACATCATTTTCCCATACCTCAGCTGTCAAGATTTTGAAGCAAATTAGTAAGAAGTCAGCAGTACCAGCTGGCCAAAAAGCTTTACTAGGCGTATGACATTAGTGATGCTAACCCCCCTCACATAACTGTAGCAACAGCAAATTCCGGAGAAGATGCAAAATTCAGGTAATATAAACCTAAATTATTCCAAAAGAAGAGATTAAGATATAAACCAAAACAAAATAAGATAACAAACACACAAGAAGCATAATGGCTCCTCTTGCTCAGATGACGACAGCTTCCCTAGGAGAAAGATCACATTCTCTTCAAGACAGAACACCCCTATTTGTACACTATCACACAGAAACAGTGATAATTTTCACTGAAGTACAAATATCTACAATTATATTCTGTGTGTTTACAGAAAAAAAAGAAAAAGCTGTCTTATTCATCAGACTAATTCCAATGATTAACAAACTATATATAGTATACATCTGTACTATATATATATATTTATTTGTATATATATATGTGTGTATATATATATATACACACACACACACACACATATTGCAGCTTAGAGAATACAGGAAATTCTCAACTGCAAGCAGCAAACACATTTATACAACTTCCAGTTTTCACAATATTACTTTATTAATTACTCCAGTGCTCAAACTTTAAGACAAATACAAAAATCATGAACAAATTTTTAAAATGTCATATAAGTAACACTTTTCAGCTAAGTAATTTACATCAACAATGCACCCAAGAAATTAATCTCAAAATAAGAGTAAACTAATAACCCATTATAAAATCACGTTTTATTAGAGAACTAAATTATGACAGTAAGTTTCTTTCTAAAAATTACTCTCATTATGTTACAAAATGTGTGACACTCCGATACATTCCATCCACTGAGATAATTCCCCTTGAATTCTAATCCTTCCAGAGATGTCTTTATCTGTAGTGCTTCATACCAATGCAGCTATACATTGACTACATATTTTTCTCCTTAATGGAGCTACTTCAATAAATCAGAAATACATTACTATAGCTTTCTGGCCTCATCCATCTTGAAAAATGGTCAGTACTCATTCTAAAGTATAAAATAAGCAATGGTTTTGATAACATGTAAATGTTCCGTTCTATCACATAACAAAAAAAATATTGACACATAATAGATAAATACTACTGAACAAAATTATGTTTAATTAATTTTAATGAAAGGATGACTGCAACTCTTTTAATGTGTGGTATAATCTAATTTCAATTAAAAGATGACAGTTTAAGAACCTTTGTTCAACCTTAAATCTTCCAGCAATGGGCTTTTTGTCAGTTAATAGTAGAACAAATTCTGTAAGTCATTAACACTACCTATCAACAGTCATCAAACTCACATGCCAATTAAGGTTTACAGCTAAGAAAAAACCATCATGAATTCCTCTGGTCAACAGCCCTAGCCATAAGCATACCAGTTATTAAACAGTAACACCTTGTATTAAAGAGACATAACCCAGAAAGGAGACTGTATTTTTCTAAGTCATTTGCTAGCTTGCCTTAATGACACCTTACACAACATTGGATACCGCACACTTTAAGAATTATAGAATAGTGAATTACAACAAATATATTTACACAAAACTCAATGAACTGGCAACCATAGTATGAAAATTTACATACTACACAAAGGTGGGAATCAAGAAACTGCAGTTCATGAGCTCAGTGTGACTCAATTGCCCTGTCATTCTTTTTTTAATTATAATTTTATTATCACCATACTTGCATTGTTTAACAGTACGTGAGTGGTTAACAGGTGGCCCAAAAGGCCTATCTGACATCTATTAGAAAGAGGCCTCACTACTCAGAACACAGTTATATGAGCTAGAATCTTCATTCACTTACAAACTTTGTAAGGATCATCCATTTGAAAGGGATGAACAACATGGTTTTGAATATTATTTTGCTGAAAAGTATGACTAGTTCAAAATGCAGAAGACTTGAAAGTATGGACATAAAGATGCTCTCACTGTCATAAACCAGTTGTTGAACTGTTCTTGAAATATCAGCAACGATCATCCACCTGTGGAGACTTAGAGCACTGTTGATAAACACCCCCATCCTTGACCTGAAAGCTACACTTAATTTCTCCTCTTGCCTTGACGGAAACCCGTATATTTTTAGGCTTCCATAAATGTGTTGGTCTCTATTATACACAACACTTATTGCTAGGAGCTTTTAATTTGAGCAAGAATCCATGGAACCAATTTTCCTACTCTTTCTGGCACAAGCTCAGGCTGCACCATAGACTCAGAAGTAATGTGCACTCCACTACCTTCCGTTTATTTTCTTAACATAGCGTTATTTGTTCCCTGTAAGCAGGCAGCATCCCCAGACAGTTTCCAGACTTAGCAAGCCTTCAAGGCACAGCTACAGCAACCCACACTCAAGAAGAACAAGTGCTTAATTAGCGACCCACAATAACTCCCGCTTGAAATTTTCAGTAAAGGCTTTCCGTATCGAAGCAGGGACTAACTTTACCCACCCTGTCCCGCACCACCCGGCTGCCCATCGCTTCCAGCCAGTCTGGCGGCAGCAAGGGAGCTCTTGCGGCCACACGGGACCTGCGAGGGCGCACAGCCGGGGCCGGGCTCCCTGCGGCTCCCCTCCCTCTGCCCGCCCGGGGGATCCCGAATTCCCGCGGCCGCGGGGTAGCGCCGTGCGACGGCCAGGCCCCGGGCCCTCGTACCACGAGCGGCCGGGGAATACCACGGGGAAAGCAGGCGCCACCGCCAGGCCGCGACGCCGAGGGAGCGCCCCAGCCGGGAACACCGGCTGGAAGCGGGAGTGAGAGGGGACGAAGCCCGGGAAGCCTCAGTCCTCCCATACTCCGAAGGGCCGCGAGCCGCCGTCAGCGCCAGCTAACGCTCCCCGCAGGCAGGAAGCTCTTCTTCGCCCACCTTAATTTTATTGAGCACCCCGCTGCTCTCCAGCGTCTGCACCAGCAGGTCCCGCAGCTCCGTGTCCTCCTCCGCCGCCGCGGCCGCCATCTTGCTTCTCCCTGACAACCGCCCAAACCGCGCTAGCGGCGGTACCGGCCCGGCAGATTCGCCGCCGCCGGAGGCACCAGCCTAGGGCGGACCCGAGGGAACGGGGCGGACCGGGCCGGTGGCCGCCCTCAGCACCGCCCCGAAAGGGGACGCAGAGAGGCCGCGGCCACCCGGCGCTTTTGCCGCCCGCTGAGCCTGGAAACTGCGGCGGCGAACGGGCAGCGCGGGCGGCGGGCGGGAAGTTCAAAGTGGGGGCGGCGGTAACGGCTGAACTGCGCTGCCGCCCGCGCCCGCAAGCGGCCCCTCAGATCCTCCCGGTCCCTCCCTTTCTCCCGCCACGCTCGAACCCAGGGAACCACTCGAGAAGCGGCTGAGCTCATTTGGTCTGTTCAGCCTGGAGGAGACTGAGGGGAGATCTCATCACAGTCTACAACTTCCTCGTGAAGGAAGCAGAGGGGCGCGCAGCGATCTCTCTGTGGTGATCAGTGACAGGACCCAAAGGAATGGCATGAAGCTGAGTCACGGGCGGTTTAGGTTCGATATTAGGAAAATGTTTTCATCCGGAGAGTGGTTCGACACTGGAACAGGCGCCCTAGCGCTCCCCGGGGAAGTGGTCACAGCACCAAGCCGGTCAAAGTTCCAGAAGCGCTTGGACAACACTCTCAAGCCTCCCTCTCCCACAGCCGGCAGCTGCAGCTGCTCTGTATTCGGGCTGAAGGGGTGAATAGCCCCGTTCCAGGGCCAAGCTCGCTCCAGCAGCTTCTGACGGGGGCAGCTACCCCAGCGCAGCAGTGGGCTCCGGGCAAGGTCTCGCTCGCCTGCTCTGCTGCCCACAAGGGCACCTGGCGCTGAACAGCACCAAAAGGGGCTTCTGGAGCCTTGTTCCGTAACAAGCGTGTTCCTTGTTGCTCCTTAAAACAAAAAGTATAAAGCTTTGTAAATTGTAATGCTCACTCTGCAGCTCTACATGCGGCATTTTTCCACGCTGAACTGCTTATTATTTTTCGTGAAGAGAAGTTCAATATACGACAAATAATTTTGTAAGTTAGGAATGCTCCAAGGGAAGCGTGTACAGCTCCCGGGCGAGGCAGGGTGTTCCGGAGGCTGATTTTAAAACATATGCACCGACTGTTCAGGGATGCTCTAAAGACTCGGCCAAACCTGTGAGAACAGGTGTCCATCACTCCGCCCCACTGCTGCTGAATCATTGGAGGTACTGCTGGAGCCTTATGCCCATTCCCACAGCTGCCCGAAGAATATAGTGTTGCATTTTGAAGTCCCGAAATTTGGAAACATTAGCAGTCTTTCACTTCAGTACAAAACTGTGTTAAAGTAAACACACAACACGCTTAAGACAACAATCCTTTCCATCTAATTTTTCAAAACCGTGTCAGAAACAGAAACAAAGAGTAAATGGAGAAACATAATGTCTGGTACTACAGTTATTTTTATTTGTCCACTAGATCTCCAAACTTAATGGAAAAACAAAACCCACTTGACAAAATATTTGATAGAGTTAAAGGAAAGATAGAGCAAAGGAAGAAAAATCAGTAGACTCAGAAGGTAGTTTATAATTTGTAAGATTCATTTCAGCATTTTATTAACAGTGCCTTCCAGCTTTCAAATACATATATAACATTTTCAATCCATTCTACAGATAACCCTTTTCGAGCTCTGCAAAATACCAGACTATTATATATCTAAATATCCATCAGCTTGAGGGCAGCAAAGCACAGTCCAGTGTCCTATTGCAACGTACCGCCTCAAACTCTCTCACGTTTGAAGGAAGTGTTGCCATTTTGAATGTATGTAATTCCCAAGTCTAACTCCGTGGAAATCATAGAAACACATAGCTACAGGCTCCTAACACAATTTAAATCAAATTTAAGCTTTCAAAATCATCCATGGACCAAGTCTATTGACTTAAAATTAGGCCATGAGAATATACATGTTCCAAAATGTGTACATCTGCTCAGAGTATTGTAACTGTTTCCTTACCACATTTTTAAGAATAAAGTCTAGCTGGATTTGTTTGTTCAACGCATTGCGTTAGGGACACAAAATTTTCAAGTCTCTATCTTGATTCTTAAATCCTAATGTAAACTGCTGAAAGCTGGAAAAATGTATTCTTTTGAAGTGTTTCAACTCATTTTGGCTTTTTTTTTTTTTTCAGGCCACACATTTCAACATATAAACATATAGAAATCTAGGATACTACCACATTTGTTCAGAATTTTCTGAGAATGTAATTTTCATAAAACTTAAAAAAAGCTTTTCAAATATTCTGACATTTCCTCATTTTTTCATAGCATCATGAGTGCTAATAGGCAACGATCAGGAGAGAAAAGTCAATAGAGAAAAAAAGATCATAGCAGACAGATAAATATCAAATAGAAAGTCTTAAGGAGATGATTATCCAATGTAGCTGTCCATTGTCTATCTTTCCGTATTTCACAAAAACATTCTTTCTAATAACAGCCTCCGTTAGGATGCACTATTTTATGATATTGTAACATAAAAATGTGGCCTCTTTGTCCTAATATTTTAAAGGCCTACACTATTTCAGAGTAGCTTTGGATCTCTCTTTGTAACCATCCTAATGGGAAACTTGTCATTGGTCTCAGTTTTCACAAAGTACAAAGTGGTAAATTGGCAGCCTCAGAGAGCAAATCCCTGTTGCACCTCAAACAGGATTAGCATTGGAGCACATGACCCTGCAGGCTGGAGAGAATGTGCACTACAGCCCACTCTTTTCACCCCTAGTCTGCAAGGATAAAATCAGTCTGAGAGAACAACTCGGTGTGCCTAGCTACTGCCTTAATGGGCAGTGACAAAGACTTCAGTGGCAGACGGAGCCCTGATGTCCTCGGCGGCAGGATGAGCCGCACTGGTTACAAGGATCAGGAGAGCTTCTCTATTTTTAACTCTGCAAGAAAATTTCTGAAACTTTTGATACCTCTTAGACAACAACAGATGGATCACTCATTCCATCCAGCACATTTTCATGTTTCCACATAAAGGTAGGCAAAGAGATTAGTTTTGCCTCATCCTCCTTCTTACCATGTAAATGCATAAAGATAATTAAAATTTTTTTTACCAGTTAATAAAACTGAGACTTTGAACAAAGACCTTATTACAAAAACTGCAATTAATCTGTTTAAAACAAATGTTGTTTTGCTTGTGGAAGCAGATCTGCCCACATATTTCTTAAGTGCATTAATGTAGGATGGTTGTAACATACCCCCTGTAGTTCAAAACTGTGTAATAGTAATTAATAATCACACTTTGTATTTATGACTCATGCATCGGCAAAGAAAGAGGGGTCAGAATATGTTTCATAGTTTAACACACCGCTGAGAAAATATTGAACCAAGTCCTGACTCAGCCCTTGGGGCTCCTTCCTCAGAAACTTCCTACTTCTCCCAAACACGAGTTGTTACCATTTCAAATTTCTCTATTTGGAGAAGCACGCGACAGACGCCTGTGTCAGCTCCTGGGCTTGCATTAGTCAGTACTCTCCTATTTAGAGTTCCCATCGCACTCTCCAAGACCTCTGTTCTGCTCAAGTGCTCAGTATGAAATCATCACAACTAAACCCTTAAATATGCTAAAGAACCAACCAAAACAGCAGGACGAGCAAAACCATCTACATAAATTACTTCCTCCGCTGCCACCCGGCGGTCCTTTGTTGCCCGCGCTCACAAGGGCCTGCTCCCGGGGTGCCCGGCTGGCCGCGGGGATGCGCCGGGGATGCTCCAGGGAGGTAGCGGGGATGCCGCGGGGCGCCGCTGCCCCCGAGCCCCGGACGCGTAGGTCCCCAGCAGCTGCCAGCTCGCCAGGCCGCGAGCAGCCGCCGTGGTGAGAGGCGGTGCCAGCCCCCGCTGCCCGCCCTCCGAGGCGGGGCCGTGCGCGGCCCTGGAGAGCGGGGCGGTCGCGGAGCATCTCCTGCGGGCAGCGGCGGGGGTGAGGGTGGAAGGTAACGCGGGCCGGTGGGTACGTGCAGCGTGCTGAGGTGCGGTGAGGTCTGAACCCGAGGCAGCCGAGGTCGGATTTGAGAGTTTCCCTGCTCCGGCCTCCCTCCGCTCCCTGTTCCCGCCCCCTGCCCGCCGTGGGGCTGCGCTCCCGCGGTGGCAGCCGGGCAGGAGGGAGCTGCGGTTCGGCTCGCCGGACGTGTTCCTGAGTAGGCTTTTCCGCCTGGGAGAGCGGCTCTTTGCCACTGAGATTCTCAGTTGCGCCAAGTGCAAAGGTGGGACTTGCAGGCCTGGTACGGGCTCAATTCGTGTTAGCTTTCACTTCTTATGCCTTGAATTCCGTGCGTAGCAAATCGAAAGTCAGCCAAATAAATGTCAGCATTTTCCAGAGGCGGGAGAACTCTTAATAGTTGGTTTTCTTTTTTTAAACTTGTCATCAGTTTTGGTATCCTCCTGTCGCCTGGAGGCCTCCCGCTTCCGGTGCTTGGGTGATTCGCAGTCTTTACAGATTGTGGAGACGCCTCTGTAATGATTGTTTATCGGGAGTAAAGGCTTTCTGGTGTCAGGGAGTTACATCGGTGCTAAGAGCAGAGCCGTGTGTTGGTTGGTGTGCGAGGAGGGAGAGGTGCCGCCGCCGTCCTCGGCTCTTGCCCAGGAAGCCAGCGGGGCTGAGCGCAGCGCCTGCTTCGGCCGGGCTCAGCCCGACACCGCTCAGCCTCGGCGGCGAGTTCTGCATCGCATTGAGCGCACTGAGGGAGGTACTGCTAAATCGTGCTGTGGCGGTGGGCGTGAGTATTGCCTATGAAAAGGCTTCAAGGAACTTTTTGCAGTTACTCGGGCTTGGGATGAATGGTTAGCTGCGAGTGGACTGCGGAGGTAAAACTTGCCGGAGCTAAGAGCGTTGTTACAAATTGAATTAGTGCTTCTGGCATACAGTGTTGTGACTTGGATTGTCTAAATAGTTGTTAGAGGCAGTGCGCGCTTACTTGTTTGGGATGAAACCCTTGGTTTTCACCAAAGCCTTGGGTGTTCATTTTTGTGGCTTTAGATGCCAGGCTAACAGTCCTAAATCTTTGCACATTGTTGCCAGCATTTAGCTGCGTGCATGCTGTATCATAACCGTGGGTATTTCTTGCTGATGCTTGAGTGCTCTTCTGCAGCACCTTCTCTTCTGATTCTACATGCTGAACTTAACTGTAGAGCAGGAAATTTAATATTAATGAGGGGTTTGCTAGCCCAGCTAATTGTTAAAAGCAAAAAAAGAACATAAGAGAATAAAATAGAGCTGACTAATTGCTAGTGTCCAAAAGAAGCATGTGCTACATCAGCAGTGCCCTCAAGATGGTATATTAGAATTCAAACCATAGTGAATGTGTTAAAGGAGGAATTCCTCAGTATTCATTACAAGTTCTCCCTAGTCTTTGATAAGCCTGGGCAGGTGATTTTGAAAACAGCATGGAACAATGCTAACATAACTGAAAGTGACCTTGTCCTGACCGGGTTACTGACACACACATAGAAACACACACAGAGACGCGTTTCGCATTCCTTTTCTAGGTATGGTAAACCAAGAGTCATCCCAAAGCTGTTCTTATGCTTTGGAATTTTATCTGTAATGAAAATGAGTTGATAGCCTAGTTTCAAATAATAATTTTATCTATGTGTGCAGGTTTCATTTAGAAGTTTTAAGTTTTTTACATTATGAAGTCTTTTGGAACATTATGACTTTTTTATAACTAACTTTCATAATATGAAATCCCTGTTTCTTATTACAGAAGAGTTGGTATACGATTTGTTAAATCTATTCTTTCTTGTGTTTGTGGAATTAGTAATCTAGTGTAATTTTTAGTAAACTGAAGCAATTTTTATTAAAAATTAATGTGCTTTATCCATCTTCGTTGTTAATACAGTTTTCATTTGGATGTGTATTTCCTCAAGTCTGTATCATTCAGGTGCTTTTAAGGTGAGATTGATGCACTTTTCACCCTCCACCATCAATGTCACAGACAAATAAAAGGTCAGCTTGAATAGATCACTCAGTCTGTCATGACAGTGCTGTGGTAGGTGCAATGTTGTCGTCTGAGCTAAAAACTTGAGAGAGTTTATGTATTGTTTATCAGTGGGAAAAAAGTATAAGTTGCAGACTGGGGACTTTCAAATCTGCTCAGTGTCTTTGTTGCCTGTATTTTCTAGGTTCCCCTAGGTTCCCCTATGCCCCTAGGTTCCAGGGTTCAGAACAGTGTGTAGAATAAATCAGCATCTTCTTCTGTTCTGATAGCAGCATTTTTTGGAGCTCCCTCTGTTTCTGGTTGTTACTTGATCAAATGTAAGAGTCCAGTGAGAAAGGAGATAATTGCCTTTTTGCTTTTTTTGCTCCTTAGTCCCTGAAAAAAAAAGTTTCTTTCTGCCTACCAACTTGCAACAAAAGAAATGCCATAATGCTTGCTGGGTTATTTTTCTGTCATAATCTACTTGCTTAAGGTGTTTCTTCCACACTTTTGTAGAGTGCAGCTTTTTTTTGGTGATGTGTGACATTACTGTCTTTTAAGTGATACTTCCTGCTTTTTATAGGTAGGGCAGAATTTTACATGAACCTTACGCTCCCTACATCTCAGTGTTTTGTCTTGGGTAAATAGTTTTTCATGCAGAAAAGTAGTCTTGCTTGGTTGGTTTTCAGTTAAAAATAATAGAAGATGAAATCATTAAGTGTGTCTGTAAGGCAGAATCTCACATCATTAATTCCTGTTGTTCAAATGATGAGACTTGAGATCATCTAAGGTGCAGAACTCGTGGGGAAATTGAATATCCAGCAGTTAATTACTTATTTGTAACTTTTTTATATACTGTAGGAATATATCAATTTCTTTAATACAGTATATGTCTTGCTTTAGCTAGCTTTTGCTAAAGGTTAATTCTACTTTATTGTTTGGTTTTCTATGCAAGTAGCACAGTCCAAATGATTTTTTTTTTCATTATTATTATTCTTTGTCTTATTTTGCCTGGTGAATGAAATTCCTTCAGGCGTTTTTTAAGAAACTAGATCAGGAAATGAGTTAGCTGGCAACTAATATTTATCTTATTATATCTTCTGTGAGGCCGAGTACTTTGATAATGTGTCCATTACAAATTAGAGAGGCGTTAATGTAGGAAATAGAAGAATGTCTTAAAGATGTTAGCTTGCTCACAATTTAGCAAGACCTTGTGATAAATTTAGCTGGTTAACGGTTGCCATTGTTGCCCAAGCCCCCCATGAGTTTTGAAATCCCCAAACATTTTGCAAGCGGGGAGGCTCCCTCCTTTGTACTTCAGCTCTGGCACGGCATTTGCGGAACTGTGGGATTCTGCACACTGGGTTGAGAGCCGCATAAAGACTGTGGGAAAATGGGCTCTTCTTTATAATGAACTGTGAATCAGAATTACACTGAGTTTCCTTAAGTTAGCTTTAATGGCTGAATCAGCCATGTCTTTACTCGTGTCAAAACAGGCTTTATTTATGTGTGAAAAAAACCTTCATAGAAAAAAAGGATACGACTTTCGTAGCGAGCGATCTTAGGAAGGTCACCTAGGTTACCTGGAGTGTCTTGTGGTATAGGGTTCTCATTTTGAGAAAGTTGGGAAGTAGGTTTGGTGAGGCTTTAACTTGCATGTA
Source organism: Pachycephala philippinensis (assembly GCA_013397055.1). NCBI lineage: Eukaryota > Metazoa > Chordata > Aves > Passeriformes > Pachycephala > Pachycephala philippinensis. The sequence continues at coordinate 734,261 of VWZT01011600.1, forward strand.
AATACATGCATGTACACCTGTTTCTAGGAGGTGGCATTTGAAATGCTGTGAAATGGCTGGCAGATACAGGAGGCAGCTGGGTTTTTTGACCTGTGCTGAGGGAAGGTCCTTCTATTGGTGAAGGTTAAGATCATTTGTTTTTATCCCCTGACTTCTAAGGTCCATGAGGTATTAGGCAAATTGTGCATGGTTTCATAGAGGCTATCTCAGGCTTTTAACAAGAACAGAAACTCATCTGGTTTTAGCAGCACTTTTTTTGAAATATCAGTTTAGTAGTTGACTGGCATTTAGATAGAATTTCATCTTTGGACATCATACTTGGCTTCCTGTGAGTTTCTAATATCCGCCTTGGCCAATCCAACACAAATATTCAATGTTAAGTTCAAAGTTTCTTTAATGAATCACTTTGGGCTTTTGAGCTGACCACAAGTGGAGTCTTCAATTACATGAAGCATAGTTGTGTAGAAGATTTATGTATCTCTGTTAATTGGAAGGTGGCTCTGTTGGGACCATGTGCAAGTAAAGAAAAAAATAGGAAACGGTGATCTCACCCTTAATGCCATTAGTTTATGAAAATTACCATACAAGCTGGGGAATCAGGCACAGCCCTGAAAGAGATCCTCCTTTTACCCGTGGTTGTAAATCTAATCTAGAGTTACCATTACCTGCTATTTCTGACATAGTAGTGTTTTTCTGCATTTTAACATTTAAATGTGTTGGATAGGTAACAGATTTCTTATTTCAACACCTTTTTACAGCTATTTGGATAACAAAATGAAACCTGCAAAGCTGCACTATTGGATGCTGGGTTGGTTTTCCATGGCGCTATGTTGTTGGTGTACTTCAGATACATTTACTCAAAGGTAAGTTGTGCTTTAAAATGAAATGTCTGACAACTCATTCTTAAGTGCAGATGAGAATGGTTTAACTTCTAATGTAAATATGTTATTATGTACTATTTTTGATGTATTATTCTTCCCTTAGGTGACTTATTATAAGGCGTCTACGTTAACTGGAGGAGCAAGGATCATGCCTGAGAAAACCTTTACATTTATTAATGTGTCAGCATGAAGAAAGAGGGGAAACTTAAGTTCCGTTTGTTGCACTTAAAACTTTTCTAATCTTGCTGTAGATTAATCATTTAGAGCTGTGAGGTAGTAATGACAAAAATTGGAAATTATTTTGAGACTTATAGCAATAAATCTGCAGTCATCCCTTTGGCATGAACGGCACCTACTGCTGCATCGTTTACTTTTTTATTTATCTTTTTTTCGTTGCTATTTCCTCAGTTCTGACAATATAAAATTCTTTTTCATATGACATCCCAACTGAGGCTGTATCTGATTGCTGCACAGCCTTTTGGTGGTGCACCTTGGCAAAATCTGAGCTTCAATACCAATGGGCTGTGGGAGAAACCACACCCCAAATCACACCTTTCTGTGGTCAAAGCTGAAATTCCTCTTGCTCTATATGAGGAAATAAACTTTTCTTCTTCCTTTTGGTGCTTTGGCGAGAGAATGGTTAAGGGTGCTCAGTTCAGTGCTGAACTTTCAGTGCCTACGTTGCAGCTGGTTCGTAGCTTAGACACTGTGCTGATGTTTCTTCAATCCCCAGGATTTAGGCTCTCTCTTGGCCATCTTGGCAACAGAGTCAGCTCTAGAGGCACATTCCTGAGCTGCACAGAGCAGGATAACTCAGGTCCAAAGAAGGGGAGATATTTCTGAAGCTGTATAGGTATTGAAAGTGGCTTTCCTTGGATTCCAGTTCTGAGCTTAACTTGCTCTGTTTAATAAGTACAGTTCTCTGACCTATCCTTAGCCAAAAAATGTGTTCTAGGAGAACTCCTTTTGGCATGACTGACATTGCAGAAGTTCAGCTGTTATTTCAAATACAGATGAAAGATCTAATGAAAAATCTAATGAAAGATCTTTTCTAAGGAAGGACTTTTTAAAACCAAGATTAACTGCTCTGCAATATAGGGTAATTCCTCTATTCAGGTTTCTACAGCAACAGTAAAGACCCATATAAAAGTGTTAATAGCTTTCATTGTGGCTATGCTGGTAAGTTCCAGAGCTATTCTCCCAAGTTATATAGAAAACCGAAGATACGTGTAAATGCTTAAGAGAAAATGTTGCCATTGCAAAGTAGAAAGACAAGAGGAAAAAACAGACGTGATATAACAGGGAAGCATCCCTACCTTGTCCTCAGGCTGTGAAGAATTAGCTTTGTCTTTTATTCCTTTTTTTTTTTTTTTCTTTTGTTACTATATCCTCTGGCAAGAACTAATGACTGACAAGTGGCTATTAGCTTCTGGAGAATAACAATTTATTTTGACAATTCTGCACATAATGCTGTCAGTTTAAATAATTTACAATTCTGTTTATTTTTTCCCATTGGCTGTTCTATTTAATTACTTTGTCTGGCTGCTTAATAGCTAAATATATCTGCTGTAGTGTCTGATGCAACAGGTTTTTTATTTACTTCTACTTTAACCAGAATAGGTCTGCTCCAAACTGATGGAAAAGGCCTCTGTAGAAGTGATGTGATACAGGCTTCCAACACTTCTTGAACAAATTTTTGAGGGGGTTTTTTCCCTTCTGCATAGGAATAAGATAGTACTGGTGTGTCTGTGAGTTATAGATCTCTTATTCTTAGAGGCTTTGAAACAGGCATGTTCGTGTAAAATATGGAATACTCCTTAAATTCTTCTGTAGGTAACCTGAAGACTTCATTGCAGTTTGATCACTTATTAAATGTTTAAAAATTACTTCATTTTTAGTAAGCATTTAAAAATATACTGTTTGAATTAAATGCCTATAAACTGAGAAAGTTAGAATTTTTGAGATTTGTAGTTTGTACTTTACTTTTTATTCTGAATTTTTTTGTAATTGAAACGTTTGGAGACACTTGCAAGAGCCAGTTGCATCTCCTGCCATGGAAAATACATAGTTTGTGAGTGGTTGTAGTCTTTCTTTTTTAGAACAGTAGTTACAGTTCCAAGAAGGTTGTATGCTTTTTTTTTTCCTCAGATAATCTGCCTATCAAGAAGAATTAGAAGATTCTTAACATCCTAAACAAAGAAATTTTAAAAATATTAAAACACGTTTAAAAAAACCCATTGTTTTAAAAGCACGCCAGTAAGTGCTCTCCTAAATACAAAACAGAACCATGTTTTTTCCATACTTAAGAAATGGAAAGTACATGGAGATAGGGTGCCAGAAGGAGAATTTGTTTAACCATGGGGGATATTAGCAGATTTCCAAATATGTTGTTTCTCTGTGACTTGTTAGTTTGTGTTTGGAGTGTATGCCTGAAGATGTTCCTCTTTTTAAAATGCTTGAAGAAAAATAAATGTCTGTCTATCTCCAGTGACAACCGCCCTCATCCCTGGAAGAAGCTCTATTTTGCTCATCATTGGCCAGTGACTGTATGTAAGGTGAGATTTTTGTGTTTCTCTTTTATCCTAACAAAGATAGCATTGGATAATAAAGGTGTGAAAACAGATTGAATAAAGCCCATTAAGTATTTAATCTTGTTTATGCCTTTATAAAGGCTTTTGCTGATCTTGATGCAACTTTTGCTACTTCCCCTACACTGCAGAGCAGGCACAACAGGGCAAGATTGTGGTGTGTTACAGATGCAGTAGTCAGTGTAGGGCGTACTGTACACTAGGCTTGTTACAGAATTTATGATATCTTGTTAGTTGTAAACTTACTCCTAGATTTTCATCAGACTCTGTAGGAAGACTTGCCTGCTTTGTTGGATTGATGACAGATCAGTACCTGAACTATCTGCTGCACAATCAATTTTTTAGCTTTGTAATGTTGGCTCCACTATTTCTGTGATGTTGTCAAATACTGATTCAGTCAGGAAAGAGAGCTATAAAGGTGTGGCAGGCAGCTCTGAGTATTTCTGCATTTTTTTACTGTATTTGAGGGATGTGAACCCAAAATGAACCTAACCTTCTGACACAGGTTTGTCAAAGCACAGCTAAGAGGTGTGCAATTGCTATTACCTGAATAAACCCCTACAAACTACGTTTCCCACTGTGTATTTATGCTGGTTCCTCCTCTGAATTCCAGGGTAGTGCAATTGATAAATTGACAAATAACTTTCATAACCTTCTAGTGAAATTGTAATGAGTAATTGAAGGTATTGAGCATCAGAAAATGTAGGCATCCTTACATTTTATTGGTGTCTGTTCATCTTCTGTAGTAAGAGGCGGACAGAAGCATTCAAAGAAGTGAAGAAAAAGGGAAATTTAAATCGTACTAAGTGACTTTTTTCCTAGTTTCCCATCATTCAGTCATATGAAGAAAAAAGATCTCAACTGTACTCCTATAATAGCTTTCTTGCTTTACATAAGAGGAGTTCCTAAATTCAGGAATTCATTTAAGAATTTTTAAGTAGGTAGATTCTAATGCATGTTTGGTGTATTTATAAGTGATAACTGTTTTGTTGCAGGGTATAAATATTTTTAATGTTATTATTCAGTTTAAAACTGTTGACATGATGTTGAAAGGAAAAAGCTGTCTGAAAGAAACAGCAAAAGTCATGATACCATTTATGGAAAAAAGCTTTGAGATACTTTTTTTCTGAAAGTACTTCTTAGTTTATGCCTCCTAGGTAAAGGAATCTGATTATAGACTCCTTCATACATAATGTGTTCTTGAGAGGTGTGTGGATGAGCTGCATCTTAATTCCTACCTGTTTGGCATATCTGTGCTTGGGAAGTTTTTCAGGCTTTTGGAGGCCCGAAAGGCCTACTTTAAAACCTAGAGGGCACAGATGAGCATGCCAGAAATTTGAGAATACATCTCTCCCAGGTCTTCTGTGTTGTAAACAGTAAGTGTTCAGCAGGTGCTTTTTAATACTGAGTGTGATCAGCACAATTAAACCGGAAAGTGTTTTGTAATCATATCTTCCAAACTAACCCATTAGAAAGAAGTAGTATCATGGAAGCAGTGATAACCCCAGGGCCTAGTTACTGACTACTACAGTGAAAAGGGTGAAGGAGGAAGAGAGATGTTCTTCCTCATAATGTGATTAGAAATTCCAGTACCATTTAATTGACCTAAGGTGACTATGCCTTATGCAAAGGTATCTAAGCTAAATTCACAGACCTCAAGTGAGTATGAATTTCATGTTCCTGTAAAAACTTGTGCCTGTGGCTAATTCATGCCACACTTTTCAGTAACAAATCAATGTAACTTAAGGGCAACTCAAGGGCAAGAAGAGGGACTTTCCTACTCCCTCTTTATGGAGTTGTGAAGATCTTTTATTCAAGAACTTAAAAAGAGAACTATTATTTCAGCTTTTGCATCCTGAAGATTGCAAAAAGATAAAATTTTCTGTGTGGTTGTTTTTTTGTGTGTGTGTGTGTGAAATGTGGAATATCCAGTGGAAGTTGGTAAGTTATTCAGTTCCTTGTCTGGTTAGGAATGGGAAGGACAATAAGGAAATGGCACCTGCTGTCATCTGCCTTTTACTGCACATATGTGCTGGTCAAAGGAAAGAGTCAAAAAAGGACAGTAGAATAATGAACAGAACAGTCTGAATTCAAGTTTGAATGTCATGTTAAGCAACAGATGATTTTTTTTTGCACATATGTGCTGGTCAAAGGAAAGAGTCAAAAAAGGACAGTAGAATAATGAACAGAACAGTCTGAATTCAAGTTTGAATGTCATGTTAAGCAACAGATGATTTTTTTTTTAAATGTTTGTTTTTTAATATGAGAGAAAAAATTTTCCTTAGTTCAGGCATTGGCAATAATTTTGTAGCAAAGGCGTAAATGAAGAATAGAAACACTGTTTTTCCTTCTTTTTTTTGTTAAAAATAGAAGTAGTCACATAATACAGAAAGAATTAAAGTGACTAAAGTGAGGGCAGTACACTATTGTGATCTAACATTAGATCAAAAAGTTCTTTGATCTTTGCTTGATTCTTTGCTGTTTCTTTTCTGTATTAAGCCAGGTATGTCAAAGTAATTCCAACTCTTGCCTGTTCTGGAACAAAAGAAATGTTTTTCCAAATGTCCATGTAACTCATAAGACAACGTGTCTACACCTTTTACAAGTTTTCTGTGGTCTGGTTTAGATGGTTTTGTGGGTCTTTATATTCTGTAAGGATAAACTTGTGAAAGGTTTTAGCTCATCAGCTCCTGCTAGAGGTGTTCAGTAAGAAAGAACTTTGTTTTATTTGCCTCTCAATTTTTTCGAGCAACCTTATAAATTTGGTTCATTTATTAATTTGTTTTACCCAAGGAGTGGGGAGAAGGAAGAAGGAGGGTAATAGCACACTGTTTGAGGGGAAGAAGTTGAAGAGATGAACTCTCTCCACAGTTTGAAAACCAAGGATTTTTCTTAGCAGTTGCCATGTTTCATTACAAAAAAACTTATAATTTTTTCTCATTAAAGAGATGGCCTACTTAAGCAAGGTGCTGGGAAGGAAGAGCAGGATTAAATATTTCACTTCCTAGAAGCTGATTTTTTGTTTCAGCTTGGTGTATCTGTATGTGGTCCCGTAGCACTACTCTCTCACATTCACCAGCTGTTGTACCAAGGGATTTATAACTTGGGCAGCTCTACAGGTAACACTTCTGTGACAGATTGATAGTATTTCACTTTTTGGCATTTCAGAGATGATAAAAGGTTCCATACTTCTGGCACATGCTGTTTGTGCAATGTCTTGCTGTTACAAATAGGCTAATCCCTCTGCTGTAGCGTTCCCTCTCAGCGTGGTGGGTGCTCTACAGCCTCACGGCACTTTGCTCAGTTTTATAGGTCATGTATGGTTCATTTGGATTGATTATCAGATAGCTTTAAAACAGGAGAAGACAATGCTTCTTTTCAAATTATCTAGATGTATAGGGCTTTCTGGGGTCCAGTGTTCACTTGAAAATAAATATTTATACCTCTGTTTAAAGTCAGTGGTTGCCTGAGTTTGAATTAATCCTCCAGCAATCAGTCTGTGATAAACAGGAAGGCTGACAAGAAGTGGTTTTGCACAAGCATGCAGGGGTACCCAGCTTTGCAGACCAGCATTTGCATTTTTTATAATATTGATTTAAAATGAACATTGGAAAGATACTAAGGCTAGAATTAAAAAGGAGATAGAATGAAGCTGGCCAAAGCATGCAGAGTGTGAACTAATGTCTTGTGGGTTGCATTGACCTTGCAGTTCTGCCAGCACCCAGAGTAACACCAAGAGCCTGACGAAACATATAGAAGGAACTGCCAGGGAAGTCAGTGCCACGATAGGGGAGAACTGATTCCAAATTTAAAATGCTCTGGGTGTTCCATTAGCATGTCTGAGAACTGCAGTTAAAGATTGAATAAGGAGCACAATTGCACTGTTTTTGTTGCCACCTCACTTGAGCAAGCTGTTGACTATTAATTTGCTGTACTTTGGGCTAGATAGCCAAACCCCTCCAGCTCCACAAAGCTTGTGTCCTGACAGGAGCAATATTGTTTAGGCATTTGCTGTGTGTGTTTGTTCAAAATACTCCTTTCAGGAAAAAAAGCTGTTGCTGGGTGTAATTGTTTGTATTGTTGGTGGCAACAGGGGAGAGGAGGGAAATGGACACAGAACAAGAAAGTCTTGCAGAACTTGCAGATTTGCTGCCACTGGCCTGTGGCATGTGGAAGGCAATTAGTGAGATTACAGGCCTGTCTCTGCTCTTCTCTACACTCTGCTCTTGCTCTGGCATTACATAAAAGGCATTGTGGCATAATTAAGACAGAATGCAGAGCCAAAAAGGAAAGCTATTATTATGGGAAAAGAATGTCTGAGGAGGTTGTTAGTTAATGGCAAGAAGTGTTTACTTGAAAGAGCTCTAATTGCTAAGAAGAATAATCAGGGAAAATACAGTAATGGTATTCTGTGATGTGTGACATGGATTTTTTTGGTTTGTTCCTTTCAGGGATATGTCTTTGCTCTAAACAATAATTAATGTGTAGGCTATTTCTCCTGTATTATCAACAGGTTTTATTGAAAGCTCTGTTTTTTTGTTTTTGTGGGAAGGTATTTAGTCTTTCTTTTTCTCTCCATTCTTTTGTCCCTCAAGTCAAAATCCTTAAAACATATGCCAGTTTTACTTGGAATAAGCAATCTTTTTCATCTCTTCTTTGTATTTTTCACTTCTAATACAATGATAAAACTACTGCTCTATGCTTAAAGAGGGTTGTGTGCTTGCCTAATATTATAGTTTGTTTTGCATGTTTTTATTTTAATGCCTCTGCACTCCTTGAAAGGATGTGGTGATGAGAAAAATACAGAGAGCTGCCACCTAGAATATTATAAATGCAGATAAAGCTCTGTTCATTTAGCATGGATCAGGCTACTTCCTGTTACCTCAGAACCTGTCCTTTTGTCTTCTCTTTACACTATCTGTTCAGAATGCCCTGGTATTCACTTGATCTGCTTCAAAATTTTAATGCCGGTGGGTCCCTAAGTGGCATAATCCATGACAGCTTCAAGTACCTGGAGTTCACCAGTTCCTGATTTGGCAAGTAAAAGGTGTAGTATGTCTCACTAGAACCTTGGGCCATCAGTGAATGAGGTTTTACTTTTCCCTTTAAATGTTTATTTCTGGACACATGCAACAAATATTCTGTGTCTTTGTTTCCTACAGATGAATGCTAATGATTGTCATGACCCTCCAAAATACTGGACAATCCATGGATTGTGGTATGATCATAGAATGTTTTTATTTCAGCCTGGAAAGGAAAAATCAAATTTTGTACCAGGATGTTTAGTGATTTGGTTTTATTGGGTGGGGTTTGGTTGGTTGGTTTGGGGTTTGTTTGTTTTTTTGTGGTTTTATTTGTATGTTTTGTTTTGTTGTTGTTTTTTTGTGGGTTTTTTTTTTTTTGGAGATCTTAATCTGTCCTTATGATTCCTTTAAACAAAATTAAAACCCTATGTTTTGACATGACATAGAACTGAAGTACAGTTCTGTATCTTATGACTCGTTGAACTCTTGCAATCCTCTGGCCTCATAAACTATTTTATTTATATATCTCCTCATAAGATCAGTAATAGTCTCAAGCAGAAAGGGAATTACTAGTTTCCCTTCTTTTTTTGTCTCTCCGAGTAAAAAGAATTTGTTAATATTTGTTAATATGTTAATGACTGCTTGTGGCTTTAAGTATCATATCCACACAAATATTGCAAAAGTATAGGAAAAACTGATTTGCTTCAAAGGAGTCAACTCACTGGAATTGGTGCCAATGGCAGCAATTCAAAATTTTTCCTGACAAATACAGGTTAAAATCAGTACAGGAGCTTAAGCTATGCCTCCTTCAAAGGTGAACAGCATTATGGATAGATTCCCAGTGAGTGTCTTGGGGATACTTGCAGAAACATCAGATGGTGCAGCAATTTAGGAGGTCAGTGCCATTAGTGACACCAGTGACATCATGTGCAAGACTCTTCTAAATCATTGGCACACCCATGTGACTTTTACATACAATGAAAGGGACCAAAAGGGCAAAGAAAGAAATCATGAAAAAATCTTTTGGCCATCTTCTGAATCTTCTTGAGAAATCTTTTGGCCATAATTAATATCTTGAAGGTTTTACTTCTAAACCACTGTACATTCTGATGGTTTACTTTCATTTTTAAGTCAAATCTCCAGCTATAATCCTGCATATTTAAAATTCAGGCCAATGATATAATGTTAGTTACATTAGTGAGTTAGGAGACTTTTTTTTTTCAATTTTATTTTGCTTCCCTAGGCCTGACAGAGCTGAAGACTGTAATAGGACATGGCATTTCAATGTCACCGAGATCAAGGTATTTAAAACAAAACTGGACATACCAAGCAGAGCTAAGTGCAATTACTTTTGCATATCCTAGATGAAAAATCTGCAGTTTATAATACCACTCTTAATGTTTACTGAGACGTATGGTTTTTTAAGGACTCCAGAAATTAAGTGTTTCTGATACTACTTGAAGTTGCAGTCCTTGTGATCATTAGCAGCTGTACCTACTTGATTTTGTGAACATGCAGTTTGGCTCGTTCAGCTACATCCTCCTTAAAAAAATCTAGAGGTCTACCACCACATAAGTGCTGGAGCTGCAGTGGCAAAAAATACCTGTGAAAAGATTCAGTCAATCTGTGCTGTCTCTTCACATTTCTGTTGCAAAATCAGAACAAAGAAAGTAAGAGTTCAGAGTACTGTTCTCTGTGTGTCTTCTCCTAGAGTATTAGTCCTTTTTTGGTTTTTTCTACTTAAAAAACCCCAGTGTATTAATTTCAACAAAATTAATTTCCGTGTTGTAACCAGGGATAAGAGACTTGAGCCGACAAATGTGAAAAGCTGCATGATTGAACAACTTCTGCAGGGACAGTTGAAGGAAAGTCTTGCTTTCAGGCAGTGTGTCAGTATTAGTATGCTCAGATATTTAGGTAGGTGTACCTGATACCTCCAACAGCATTTTCAGGATGTGGGGGAAAAAGACCTTTTATTTTTCTTCAACTAAATGTTTCAGTTATGGACACTGAAAGATGAGGCTTCAGTTGTAGAAGATGTATCAGTATATGTAGATTGTCTAAGAAATAGCTTTTCAATGCTGTAGGTGCATTTATTAATTGTGGTATTTTTAGGATCTTATGTCAGACATGAGACACTACTGGCCTGATGTCCTTCATTCATCTCTGAATTGCACCCAGTTCTGGTGAGTACAAAAAAGCTCTAAAAAGCATTTTGGATATTATTTTATAAAAAATCCATCTGAGTAGTTCTTCGGGTGAGATGTTGTGCATGAGAAGAAGTGTCCAGGAGGCCACTGAAGCAATGTGCCTTGCTAGTCTCATTTACAGTATAAATCTGTTCTCTTGTAAAATACAGCTGTTGAAGGCAGGGCTATGGCCTGTTTTAGAGAAGTTTTAGAGAAATGAAACTTAGTGAGAGAATGTTTCCTGCGTTTGTCCCCAGGGAAGAGAAACAGCTGCGGTTGACACGTTAAATCTGAATAACAGTAGCACTCCTGGGGTGTCACAGTTAGTTGCAAGACCAGCTTCCAGGTCTCTTTCCCTAGCTAGTTTCACTGTGTTGCTGGTCTTGAGAGAGCGTTCCTTTTGGGCTTCCTCACAGAAGAGGAAACAGAGAAACAGAATGCTCCCTGTCATGGAGCATGCCACTTCTCTGTTCAGTGAAGTTACTGGCAGCAGCTCTGTGCTACCACCAAGCTCGTGGCTGCGAGAGGTGCAGAAGGATGGAGGCCTTCATGAACACTGGCAGCTGTTTTCAGTATCTTTTTATTTATTTATTTATTTTATATGGCTGTGCTGCAAAATAAAGTACCATTGTGAACAGTTTCATCTTAAAGTGTCAGTAAGTATTTCGAGGAGACTAAAGTCTCTGTCCATCAGCTCACAGGACTGATTAAAACACGGGGCTGGTGCATTCTTGGCTTTCTGCAGATGGTGGTGCACGGGCACTGTCAGTACAGACCGCACCAAACCACTCCAATAGCAATTCCATGGTAGCAATAATAGGCTTCTTGAATGCCAGCAGATCTTTGACCCTCTATTTCTGCCTTCTTTTTAGAAAGAGCAGGACACTTAAATACAAGTACTGCCGAAAGCCTTCAAAAGACAAGCGCTTCACCATTAGTTTTACACATGTGCATGCATACATTCTCCAAATTAAAATCGTCATCCTACATGCAAAGCCTTGCCTCCGGCTTACTGCTGTTTCAGTAGCCCTTTGGCTTTGGCTATTATCTGCTTCTGATCCAACCTAACTATATCTCTTGCGAAGTTTACCCCTAAAAGAGCTTCTATTTACTTTAAAACTTTGGTGTCTTATCTCATTAGTAATTTAAAATCCCTTGTGGAGAAATCTGCCCTTGGAAACTGGGCTCATTCAGGCAATGAACAATCCATTTGACATGCAGTTGTGTTGAATGTTACAGCCAAGATGAGAACTGTCCACAAGGCTAAATTTGGGAAGATAGAGTGAAAATCTTATAGTAAAGTATCTTCTCCCCTGCCTCAAATCTCCTGACACCACAGTTTTTTTATTAATTCTCTGTTCAGAAGTAGTGTACTATTTCTCTAAATTCAAACATATTCTTTTAAGGTGTTTTCATTCCTTAAGATACATCTGAAATTTTTAATATGAATGGGTAATTCCAAGGCAGGCTTTCAAGTGAATAATACTTGTCCTTCTTCTCTGCTTTTTGATGATAAGGCATCATAAGGTCACAGGATGCTGTGATGATGGCAGGAGTTTGTGATTAGGTAATCTTTATGTACATCTGCTGAACTGGTACCTCTGTAGTACAAGTGGCTTGTGAAAATTTGAAAAGCATTTAAAAAAAAAAGACATCCATAGGCAGTGTCACTAGAGATTATACTGCTTAGTCTTTCAATGGACTTTAGAACTGATAGAAACATTTTTGTCTTTTTCCCAATTTTTGTCCTGATTGAGTTTGTCTACTGTACACTGAAAGAATTTCTTTCTTTGGCTCTCTGTTCCTTGCTTATAGGAGAATGGATGGTGGATTAGAAGTAAGACTTGAGAGGAGGGAGGCCTATGAAAATTCTGCCACAGGCCATCATAAAAGTTGATGCTAAAGTCTTGTCTTAGCAGCTTGTGCAATTTCAGTGTTTCACCCAAAATAAGGCTTAGTCCTTTGAGTTCAGAAAAAAATTAGTGCTTTGAAAGTGCATTTAACACAAAAGGATCCACTGAAACTTATAAAAAGCTTAGAGACAGTCATTTTCTAGACAAATTCTTTGCATTCTGACCTCCAAACGTCTTTGTGTAAATACACTGAGAGAGCTTTGTATCATAAGAGCACAATACATATTTACTTCATTAATATATAGATGCTGCTGTAATTGAAATGGTGGGAGTGATCTTGCTTGGGTTTACTTTTTACATGTGTCATAAATTTAAGTGCAGTGTCCTACTCCACATGTGCAGCCTTTTGGATACTTGATTTCAGTATAATGGCTAGCTTGTACAGCACATTTATCTGCAAATAATGTGTTCTAAAATTTGCATTTTGCTTTTCTCCTATAGGAAACATGAGTGGGACAAGCATGGCACTTGTGCAGCCACACTTGAGGTCCTTAATTCTCAGAAAAAATACTTTGGTAAAGCCTTAGAACTCTACCAGCATGTTGATCTCAATGGGTATGTAAATGAATGCAATGATCGGCCTTTTATTTCAAACAGTTTCTAAAAGTTTCAAATCTAGCCTAAAAAAAAAAAGTCTAAAAATCTGATGGTAGAGAGGAAATGAGTATTAGCATAAATTATTTATAATACTGAGTTGCTACCCTGAGAAGCAGTCTCTGGTAACTTGAGAGTCAGGTAAGCCAGCAGCATCCTTAGCAGCATCATTCTAGACAGTGTGAGTAAATTTTTGAGAAGCTTTACAGGCTGTGTCTTGATACCAAAAGCTATGGTACCTGTAATGTTCTAAATCAAGTGACAAAACCCCCCAAACTTCTGAGTCATACTGAGCCCCAAACACTTGTTTTTAAGACAGTGCTCTGCTCAGAGGAAAGGACAAGCTGCAGGCAAAATCATGCAGAACATCCTGGGAAAAGGCTGAGAGGCAACAGCAAGAGAGGAGGTTATGAAGGGTGGTGTTCAGTCGCTGCAGGCAGTCCTCTGCTGTCCTTTCTTACAACCCCGATGTGACACCCTTGCTTTGTCCTAGGGGCTGATTCCTCCTCATGGTTCCAAAGCATGGGCCATTCCAGATTCAAAATCTTGATGAGACTGTTGTGACTTGTCCAAGCACTGTATGCATGCTTCTGGCTGCAGGTGAATGCCAGGAGGTTAGATTCCTTTCCTGATCAGTGCCTGCCAGGGGTGAGAGGATGTTTGACTTAGATTTGTGGAACATAAATTGTCTGTCTGTATTAGAGGACAGTATGTGAGAGAGGAAATAGTTTTGTACCAAGAAACATACCTTTAAAAAACCTCAATAAAACAACTCCAAAGAAACCCCAAACCAGCCTATCCTGTTTATGCTCTGCCAGTGTCCTGTCCAAGCATTCTGCTAGACAAAGTCTCATTTATTTTGCATATGCACAAAGGAAATAAGTCTTTCTTCCCTCCCACCTCGGTTTTGTAGATGTCTTTTAAAACTGTAGCAGATTTTTCTACACACAGTGTTTGAGCATGTCACATGCAATGGTAAAATTAATAATGTCTAAGTCAATTGCCTAAGTAGCTGTGATGGTGTGACTAAAACATTTACAGATGGCACAGTGACGGATGATGTGACTCTGTATCAGCATGTGCAACACTGCAAAAGAATAGAGACTGAAGCATGTTGAAATTAATTGCTCAAAGCTTATTATTTATTGTGAAAATGAATATAATTAATTTTATCTTTACTGAAAAAAAAGACTGCCAGTGTTCTCACTGTGTATCATTTATACTTGAATGGGAAAAAATAATGACAGTGATTAAAAAAATTGTTTCCAAAAAGCAACTTATTAAAAAAGAGGACATCATGCAGAGTTCTGTAAGAATTAACAGAACATCATCTATTTTATTGGCCTCCTTATATCCAGTGTAAAATGACAATGAAAAACAGCTTGTCCTTTAGTCAGCTGGGTAAAATCTTCCTTGTGCCAAAACTGACCTTGGAAGGGAAGGGTTGAGCATTATCAGCATTTATGGGTTAAATCCTCCGAGATACTGACTATTCCCACTTCTTACAGAGGAAGCTGGGACTCACAGACTCATCACGTATTAGGTCCTTAGTCTTGTCACCGTGGACATGTGCACTCCTCTCAGGACTGAACCTAAAGGAAGGGGTACACAGGCTAGAGGTTCTTGAGCATTATGTCATTTCTCTCATGTGACCAACTTTTCCTCTTCAAAAACATATTTGTTAGGAAAAGTTTCTGCCCTGACGGTAACATTGATCCAGACTGACCTGTGGTATCCCTCTCCCGGTGTGCTGTGTATCTCCCACCACAGGAAGCCCATCTGGTGTTTGAATATGAGGGTGCCTAGAGCACCTCCACAAGTCTGTCCCTGTGCCCTCCACAGTGGCTGGAGCACAGGGGAATGTCTCAAGGCAGGGGAAAGGGAGCAATTAAAACTACATGCCCTACCTGGCACTGAACAGAGCACTCTGAAACTCCCTTTCCCCTAGCTGTGTCTGAAAACTGAACTATTCCAGCTCCTCAGATTAAGGTGTGGGAAAGGGTTCTTCCTGACCCTGCCAAGTGAGATGGGAAGTGGCCTTTCAGAAAAGGGCCTTTCCTAGGCTGGCAAAGAATGGAAGTCAAGTTGCCCTTGCTCCCATCACTGTAGTGCTTGACAGGTTCTTAAGATTATCTGTTTTACCTAATGATTATGAAGGTATGTTTGCATACAGGAAACATGGAAAAATGTTTTATTTTTGTTTCAGTTGTCTCTTGAAAGCTGGGATAAAGCCAAGCAGTTCATATTACAAGGTAAGAGGCAATCTTTAATAAAACAAAATCATGTGCATGTTCTTTTTTTCAGTAGGAGTCAACTAATTTCTGTAGAACAAATGATCTTTTAAAAATTGTATAGTTCTTTAAGGTTGTGCTTTTTATAAACGTTTCTGAGAGCTTAACCAGTGTGGCAGCTGTTGGAAGATGTGCTCGTGACCTATTAATCTCTACAAGCTTTTTACTTTTTCAGATGACTGCTATAAAGGAAGCTCTTACAAGTTTTTATGGTGTAACACCAAAGATCCAATGTCTTCCTCCAGAAGAGGTAAAACTCCCCTAACTTACAAAAATGAAAAAAACCCCAAACAAAAAACCAACTTTTTTTTTTTTTTTAAGAGCACTTTTTATCAAAAATAAAGCAAAAATAGAGTGAAAAATCTTTGGTGTGGTGAAACTTAGGTCTAGGTGTTCCTTGTGTATGCAGCTGTTTGCATTTAGATATTGTTTGATTCTTGGACTTGGGTTTTAAAGGTCTCTGTCTTACAGTAGTTCAACCTGCATCTTTTGCATGAATGCTGTAACCACCATGCCAGAAGTATGCTGTAGCTGAGCACTTTCCACCGTGCCTGCTGAAGTTTAATTGCTGCATGGCAAATTACTAAAGCCAGCAAGAGTGAGCTGAATGGAGCCAGTGAGTGTCAGCCTTGGTGAGGGTGCTGCTGCCAGCAGCAGCCTTCCCTTTGCTGGGCATGACTCTTGTGTTCTGTATGGAGAAGTTACTCAGTGAGCAGAATCCTTCTGAATTAAAGCAGCTCAGAAGCTTGTCTCTCAGATTATTCAAGGAAGCCAGCCCATACCTAAAGAGGTACAAAAAGGCATTTTGAGATTCACTGTGGTTCAGGGTCGCTGTAGTCTTTCCTTTTGAGCCAATCATGTCTCAGATTTCCGTTTCTTTTGCTTTTCCTTGCCAATGATTGTGCTGTGCATCATGATGCAGTAGAGAAGGTGGTACACAGAGACAATGTGCTGTAAAGTATAGGTCACCATATCTGAGCCAAAAGTGCCTTTGAAGGAACAAAATAGTATTCTGAACAGTTACATGTGTAGGTTGTAGAGTTCTTTCTTTCCTTTTTTTCAGCTAGGTTACTCTGCACTTACAGACAATAAAGCAAAAAACAAAACCCACAAGGTTAGCTTTCACTCTTATAAGTGGTTCCTTCTTACCTCAGCTTGTTAAAGGTGATTGACTACAAAACACTTGGCAGAGTTGTTGCCCATATACAGGCAACAATTTATGAAAACTTGCTAAGATACAGTTGCTATTGGAGTGTGTTGTCAACTCATTTGCTTTAGTAATGCTCTGAGGTTTTTGTACTTATATGTTTTTTAACATGAAAAAATCTATAAATTTCTATATTTATATATAAAAAATCTATAAAAATTNAAACTCCAGTTTCTAGCTCTATTTGCTGTAGTTCTGGCATTGCTTTTTATACACGTAAGATACTGCTCCAATTATATGAAAGTAATTTACAGCTTGGGTCTCCTGTACTTAACAGCTGAAGGTATTGGGTAATAGAAATGAAAAAGTACATCTCAGTTTTTTGAAGATAGGCTTTTTTTCAGAGTTCTAGCCTCGTCCATGCCTGAAATGCATGATGGAGGTGCTTTGATAGTTGAAATGTGTTAGACACACTCTCTGTTCTTAGGTTTCTTAAAAAAACCCCAGAACAGAAAAAAAACCCAAAACAAACACCCCCCCCGCAACAACACAAATTCCAAACAAACAAAAAACCCCTCACCACAGTTACTTTTGTCTTGTATGTATCTTTTTGTCCTGCTTAATTGTTTCAAGACCATTTTTTTCCCACATTTTGATAGACGTGAGCATTTGGGGAGATTTTCCTGTAATCTTTTTGCCACATGAAAGGCCTCCATGCCTGCCTGCTTTATTCATGGTCAGTATTCTTCCTAGCCTGTCCTGTAGTCCAAAAATGCCATTTATGCTCCTTCTGACAGCTTGGTTCTATATTCTTTTCTGTAAAAGCTATTATAAAATGTAGTTTCTGTTCTCATTTATGGAGAATTTTATTTGCCTCAATTGCTGTCTGACTATGAAGAGTTGGTGAAAAGTGTCTTTCTGGTCACATGTACCCTTCAATATTCACAGAGTTCAGCCAGAGCGTATCATTGAGGTGAACAGCTTCTGTGCACTGTGCAGATGAGTAAAGGCCGGGATAATGTGTCACAGCATTTCATAACAGGGCCTACTAGTTAGACAATTCCCCAGATTGGTACTGAGTAACAGTGTGTACTATAAGCTGTTCAGAATGGATGCCTCTTGTACTTTTCTTTGCATTTTTCATCTGGTAATTACACAAATAATCACGACTGTATTCTATAGATAGGGCAGTGTAGCTGAAGAATTGATTTCTTTTCTCCTTCCCATGAGGCTGATCTTACCCTTCATGTTTCTAGGGTGAAGAAGCACAAACAATTGGCCAGATAGAATTCTGCTTCACCAAGGAACTGCAGCTGGTAAACTGCACAGCACCGAAGGGTGAATCCAACCCAATGCAGGCTCACTTGAAGCTTGGAACTGAGGAGCTGTCGGTCTGCAATGATACTCTCCCAACCTATTATCCTTCAGAGGTCCAAGATCACAAATGAAGCCATAAGAGTGAGAAAAACTTTTTAAACAGCAACAAAACCCAAACTAATGTAATATCACAAACCCCTGTCCCTATCACAGGCCTACAGTGAAGATTTCTCCTGGAAAACAAAGTTCTTTTGCTATTAAAGGAGAGTGGTCCACATGATGGGATCAGCATCTGATCTACAGCTTGGTCTGGATTTTTTGGCTTGCTTATGGTGTGAATCAATGTTCAAAAGAGAGCTGTGACTTCTCAGTTTGACATGCATTTAAGTCTGCCACTTCCCCTGCTTTTTGGTTTTTACCAGTGAGTCAGGGAAATTAAATAATTCTTTTATTGAAAGGATGATCGTCTCTCCGAGATGACAATTTCTTGAGAAGAAAATACTATAAAAAAAAGAACTGAGACATGTATGGAGGTCTATTCCCAGATGTAATACCCACTGCCTTGCATAATTGCTCTCCAGAAGTACAGAACAGAGATCATGTCATCTGAGGTGTTGAACCTTTCCTCACTGAGGGTTCACAGTGGACCAAAGACAACTTTTGCATAACTTCTTAGTGAAGTAATAATATTCTTCAAGTTTGGACTCTTCTACCTAAAAGATCTCAGGCAGACTGTATTTGTAGCCTTACCTGTTCTTTGATTATTTTTGTGGCAGTAGCTCCACACAATCTTGAGGCAAAACCAATGTGAGAGTTTACATGTTAGTATAGGAGAATGTTAGGCCCTAGAGCTATGTTGTTACTAATTTTTAGTTGTATTTGAGTATTCAGCATTACCACATGTGAGTGCCTGCACTTTTATATAAAAACAAGATATAAAAAGATATAAAAACCAGCAACAGCACAAGAGGATGCAGGCTTAAACTGCACATGAGGAGGTTTAGGTTAGACATTAGCAAGAAATTCTCCACAGAAAGGGTGATTTAGTACTGGCTGCCCAGGGAGGTGATGGAGTTACTGTCCGTGGAGGTGTTTAAGAAAAAGTCTGGATGTGGCAGTTGGTGCCATGGTCTAGTTGACAAAGTGGTGTTAGGTCGTAGGTTGGAATCAATGATCTCAAAGGTTTTTTCCAATTTTCCAACTTAGTTGATCCCATATGGTTCTGTGTGATAACCTTAATGGAAGATCAAATCAATACTCTAATTTTTTTTAATTCCAGGATAAATTATATTCCATGTACTAAAATATATTGAAATATATTTTATAATGCCACATAATGCCTAGGGAGATAAAATATACATGAGTGTGAGTTCTCTGCAGTTGAAGTGTAATGCATTAATTTAAGAAAAGCTAGTAACTGTAAACACAAACTTTACAGGCAAGTGACACAGACACTAACAGCCTTCACAGTGAGAAGCTCAAAGGTAAAGCTGGCTGTTGCCAAAGGGAGTCAGCAGATACACACAAGAGTCATAAATGACCAAACTCTGCAGCAGAGTAGATATGCATTCCCTGCATTTTTCAACCTCGTTTTCAGATGAAAGAAATGTGAAGGAGCTGATAAGTCTTAAAACTTTGAGAAGAAAATAACATAATCCAAAGTGAGTGAGGGAGACAACATGCAGGCTACAGCTGAGTAAAAATTGACTGAGAAAAAGTAAAGGTTGGGTAAAGTGACCTCACATACTCCGAAGTCCCATTTAGAGGGATATACCTGAAGTACTGTGTTTGCTTTAAAAAAAACACACCCATGTACTTTTTACTACACATTAAGTATTTAAATTTTCTATGATGAACTTCTCAGTCGTAGCAATAAATCCATATATATATGACTACTGTTGCATGGGTTTTGGCAAATCCACCTGCCTAACTTGTAGGAAGATACAAATGTCTTTTTAAAGCTACTGGCTGATTTTTATACAGAGATGTGCCAAGACATTATGAAGTTTTAAGTGATATATTTAAGGGATGCTTTAAGGTCTGTATGTGGGCAGCCAGGAGAGCAGATGAATGAATGCTATCACCACTCTAGACCAAAGATCATGTGCAGACCTTTGTGTTCTCTCTAGCAATGGCTCACAGCCAGTTGTGAGCCTTGTGAGTTGCTTTCCATCAGAATGTATATGATTTCAAGTGTTGGATTAAGGCAGTTTAAATAAAAGGAGTAAACAAAGGTGTATTGGGAGCCATAAAATTCACTTCAGTTCTGAAAAGTGTCACTGACTTCCTTTTGCAATATAAATTCTGTCAGCCTTGAAAATTCAGCACAGCCTGGGGATGATGGGTTCTGTATTCTTTTCTACATCATTGAATAAATTAACTAAATTCCAGCAGAGATGTATATGCAGTCTCAGTGGTTTAAAACACTAGTCAACTCCACAAAGGGACTTAGCTTGTTTATACCCTTTGTTTGTGTGCTCTCTCATGCAAAATGCTTGAGCATCCCTTGGCATGTAGGATAGAGCATGGGGTTGTGTCCCTTTTCCAAGGACAGCCCCTCTTCCTGGGGCATGGGCAGGTTCTTTTCTCTCTGTTCTTGTTGGTCTCTTCATGTCCTGCGCTGAGCCTTTCTCAGCTGCACAGGAGCCCAACTTCAGCCAAGTTTATGGTGGGGTGGAATAGGAGATCGGGAAATGCAGCTTCTGCTCAGTTTCTTGAGTAGCTACCCACGTGCACGTGCATTGTGCTTAGGGGCAGATCTGTCTCTCCCTACCAGCAGGCAGCTGATCTGCCACCGCCAACTGCAACAGGAGATGGGAGAAGCAGAGGGGACTTGTCCCCATCACTCTTGTTCTTAGTGGGGGCAGCAGCTAGTTGCTGTTGCCCAAGGGATGGGCAAAGCTGCCTCTGCAAGCTGGAATGGAGGTGGCACAAGCCTCTGGCTGTGTCCCTGCTCTGCACCCTCAGTGGCTGGAGAGTGCTGGGCTGTGCTGCTGCCCCAGCTGCTGCTGACTGGAAGGAGAGGAGTGGTGGCAGGACTACAGTGTCCATGCAGCATGTCAATATGCTGCAAACCAAATCCCACTTAGGGGGACAGGCCAGGTATCTACAGCTGCAAAGCAGCAGATTGGGAAGGGGGATTTTGACCCGAATGGGTTCCTGAATTTGGGCACCTCAGTTCTGGTGTGGTTGTGCTTCAGTCAGCTGTGCTCTGGATCTGACACTGAGCACCGCTAAGCCAAGGCCACAGAAGGTTAATGGTGCTGCTAACAGTGTTATTGATGCCTGATGATGGTACTGATGAGGCAAAGGGAAATTGTCAGGACTTTGCAAGTTGTTTTCCCAGGAATGGAGCAATCAATGATGAGGAATGTTGTACTTACTGTAAATTCAGACTGTCATGCTGATATGGCACCTTCCTTCCTTCACAAGGGTCACTGCATGCCTTCTGTTCCTGTAAATACTCCCTATTCCACAAAGTTGCCATAGATCACCCAGAGTTTATATAAATANGGTTTAGTAGACAGGCTAAGTGAGACCTGATGTGGGAGATAGGCAGATTATTTTGTGTTTGTGCTGTGATTTTTGTTCTTCCTTACTCCAAGGTACACTGGAGCATCACAGACTGGAGGAGGATTAGATAGACCTCAGGGGCAGCCAAACCCAACCATGCCCACAGATTGGTGGTGTAAATCAATACATCAATTCATTCAGCATGAAAATCACAGTTTTGACATTAATTTGCAATGCTCAGTCTAAAGGACTGACATTTCAGTAATCTTTTATAAAACAAAAGAAGCAAAAATGACCATATTTGATAAGAATTTTAAGGTGTTATAAAATTCTTAAGCAAGCTGGAGAATACGGTAGTGCTGTTTTGTAAGAAATACTTTTCTGAGCACAGCCTCATTTCCCAGAAAAGAGGCTATTTGCTTAGGTTTTTTCCTATAACACACAATTGTTCGTGTTAGAGACCTGTGCTCTGCATGCAAATCAGGAGAGATGAGCCAAAACAAAATTAGCAAGAATTAAAAGCACAGCAGTTACCTTGTAACAATTCCAATCTCTGTAAACAAGCGCGATGCATCCCAGCAGGTTACCTGCCATTAGATCACTTACTTCTGCTTAGTATTGAGTAAAACTTGGTGCTGTCAGCCTTGGAGGGACTTCTCCCTTTCCAAAGTGCTCAGCTGAGGGTGGAGAAGCTGTGTGTACTTCTAGGAGAGGTTGGAGGATCTGTCATGTTGCCTGACTGCTGTGATTTTAGCCCATGAGCCTTCCACAGATCCATCTCCCTTACCAACATTTCATAGGTTAAGTTATGAATGCTCCACATATCCAGATGACTCGTGCTAACAATTCCCAGGGCCAGATGTTGTGGGCCTGTGTTCAAAAGAACATTGTGAAGGGACTGCCCCTCCTCATAAACCCTAATTTGCAGATATTTGCTAAATGTCTGACGTATGCATTTGTCAAGGATTTATTAGCCAGGAGGCTGGTTTACTGATGTGTGAAGTGGGAACCACTTTGTTGTCTCCCAGACTCTCAGATGTTTCAGGCTTAGAATACTCATATCCTGCTGAGGCAGTTGTTTTATACGTAACAGCTGGCCCTGACTTATTTTTTATCCTTCAGCCCGTGGATATCTTCAGAGATTTCAGTCTCACCGATTCTGTGAGATGCAGTGAGCAGCTTGTCATTTCTGAAGCCTACTGCAGGATAATCACTGTAATAAAATAGGTCTGGGACACAAACTACCCTCTCATTTCCAATGCCTCATGTTGTTTTCTCTTCGATTCCCTTCATTATCCTCAGTGACTTGAGGGATGAATGGACCATGCTTTTGATCTTGCAGAGTAATTGAAGGCACAGATACTGTAAGAGAGAAAAATCTCTTAAATCTCATGGACAAAATATTCTCAAAATAAACACCTATTTTCTCTCCCCATTTTCCCCCCTCTATGACTTTGAAGGATTCTGACTGCAAGGAACCCTGCAGGTCTGAAAGAAGGTAGGGGTATTGATGGATAGCTTTTAGTCCTTTATTTGTTATGTGTTTGGCACCTGTTTTTTGGCCAGCCTGGCTGATTAACAGACTTGCTCTCACACTCACAACTGACCAAGAACAATATCTCAAAACCTGAATTTAAAAAGGTGGGAAAAATGGATATTTATTGAATCAGTTAACAGTCTGGGGTCTCCACAATTACTTAAACAGAACTATGGCATGCATAGCCTGGTCTGTCTGGGCAGATGGGAAAACAGGGAAATTGGGGTATGTTTTCTTACTTAGCTCTGCCACTATCCTCCCTGCAAGTGAAATTCAGCTTGAAATTTGATGGCAATTTTAAGTCTCACAAATTAAATAAGACTTCCATGCACGTGCTGTATGCAGAGGACCATTTCATCCTCCCTAGGCCAGGATAAGTAATTAAAGTCTAAATGCTTAAAAGTATCATGGCTTTTTGGAGGCACCAGAACATCTGGTCCCTACAGTGGTCAAACCCCTGGTTTAAGCATCTGAGCTCCTTTTGCGTACATGGTGTGAACTAAGTGGCACTGCAGAGAGATGCCTCATGCAATAGTTGGACTGAGTCTTAAATCCAGCTTCTTCCCAGGGTGGCAAGGAGGAATGTCCTGCTGCTCTGGTGCAGCCCTTCCTAAAGCTTTTGAGATAAACCAGATATGGCATTCCTGGCGGGAGCCCAGACAGCACTGGTCAGTGTAAATAAGCACTGCTTAGTCATATGGCACAGTCACACTCTTCCGGTCACCCCAAAGAGGTTTCTGCTGCTACAAAAGGCCTCTGGAGAATTTGCTGAAGCAGGTTTGTAGCAGAGATGAGAATCCAGGGCTTCTCCCCACTTCAGGCAATCTAGCCAGTTTTCTTCACAGCTTCACAAGGAGAGACTTGGAGGAGGCCCTGTGCAAAAACAAGTCCCCAGTCTGGCGGTTTGGATGCTCAGAGGGGAACAAGAAGTCTTTGTCCCTGTTTGACCCTGCCAAGGGGAGAGTACAAGGGACCTCTTCTCCTGTGGCTGGGGCCACTGCTTCACTTGCTGACTCCTTCAAACAGCTCCAGCACTTTCAGCTGTATGTTAGACACAAGGGGTGTTCTTTTGCTATGAAATTTTGTCGTGTTGGTATAAGTGACGTGGACTCTTAGGAAGCTGCCCCAAGAACTGGTAGGTGAAGGAGTAACCTACCTGGCGAGGAAGGAGTGCATTGGGTGCTGAAACTCCTCCTCCTCACCCAGATGGATGAGCCTCAGCAGCACATATCCAAGTGCCTGGGGAATGTCAGAATAAAATGGTGAGAGGAAGGACTTGGCAGAACGAGGTGCCAGGTGAAAATGATATTTTATGCTTTTCATGTCTAAATTCCCCCAAGTTTCACAAGAAGCACACATGCTTTTTCTCATCCATCTCTTAAAATTTGCTATGCAGTGTTCTGTACCTTTCCCCTTCTCCAGCTGAATTCTGCTGGAAGCTGCTAGTGGTCAGTGGTGGAAATTTTAATTACTGGCAGCTTATTTTATAAGCCACAGAGAGCCAGACAGAGCTAATTCCATAACCCTAAATTATAAATAATGTATTACCTAATAGAGATGCTGAAGTCCCTTTAGGCTTGCAAATCAGCCAGTTAATAACTTTTTGGTTTAGACATACTGAACACTGTAATAACCTGATGTCATTTTGAACACAGCAATTAAGTATTCGGTTTACAAGACAAATTGAGACTCATTACAGTCAATCAGCGAGAATTACACAAACTTAAATTGCAGATATTTATCACAGTTTCTCAGAAGAAAATTTTATTAGCTATTTTGAAAGAAAAAGCTGCTGCTTTGTTATTCTATGAAAGTACTGCCTTCTTAATAAAGAGTTTCTAATGAGCTCTTGCTCAAATCCTAATGTTTTATGGTAGTCTGACTGCACCATGTCATCACAGGTCACTGTGAAATTAGATAGTGAGCGTGACAAGTATATCACACTGGCAATTTCTTAGCAATTTATTTTAAGTTTTTGTAATTGTGATGGCTAGAAGGAGACAAAACTTTGCATTAGATAATGCAATAGGAACTGATTCAGAAGCCAGTGACTTCCAGTACACTGGACAGAACAAAACCAAACAACCAAATAAACAAACAAAACAACAACACAGAAAAAGAAATAGTGAGATTTTATATGGTTAGTTCATCATGTTTGCTTAATTTAGAAAATGTGGGGAATTTTCCTGTACTTTAGAGCTCAGTAACATAAGTAATTCAAACACCACTTAGTTAAATACACAACACAGATATTCAATTATTTATGATTGCAATTTTTAATGATTTTAATACCACCCATCTTTGTAAGCTTTGTACTATATTTATCTTTTTTACAAGATTGGCTAAGCTGTATTAAAGCTGCCAAAAGCCAATTAACAATTTGGGGTAATACTAATACTTTGTAGCAGAGCAATTGGAATAAAATTATTTCCATTCAGCCAAGGATTTCAGATGAAATATTAAGTAGCATCATGGCTAGATTTAGAGAAAGAAACCAGGCTGGGGCTGCTTTTCAGAAACTTGCTTAACAATTTTTTTTCCCCTCAATTTCTTTACAACACAGAAGCCCAATGCTGTTGGCTCCACCTATAGCACTTGGGGGTCCTATTGCATGAAGGCGGATTTTTATTATCGGTTGAACAAATCACAGTCAGACTCTGTTAATCACTAACCTTTGCATCATTACGAATGACTGACAATAAAGCTCCTGTTTTATCTCCCGGCTTTCAGCAACAGCATGTTTCTCTTCTAGGTTATTTGGCATCATTCATGTTTAGGCTGAGAGGCTGAGTTTTGAAGACATAATTTACATGAACATTTCCTGAAATGTCACAGACAACTTCAATTTCATTAAAGGACATTGGTATTGCAAGACAGCTGGAATTTGCATTCAAGGAACAGAGCAGAAAGGTTTGCAGAGAAAACCATGTTAGTGAAGTAGTTTTGCTTTAGAAAAGTAGTTACATTTCCATGGGAAGAAGTTTTGTCTTCATTTTCTTTATTACACACAGAGAATTAGAGGTAAAGACTCTGAGACAGTGAGTGTGCCATGATGCAGCCTGACTGCACCAGACAGTTTATTACCAAATTTTATTCCAGACATTATATATTTTCTGGAATTAGCTACCATGTGGTCTGCTCTCAGAAGCATTTCAGGGCAGTTTATAAAATAGAGAAAATTGTACAGTTGGTGTTATTTATATGAGACAATAAGCAATTCCAGATTCTGCTACTTGTGACTTTTTGGGAAACATTTTACTTTTGAGAAACCTTTTCCAGTTTGTCAAGTGAAAAGTGGGATTTGGTTAGAAGACTATCAATCCAGCTAACATATTGGATGTGTCCAGGTTGGCCAAACAGCTGATTTGTTGCAGGATTCATCTAGAACATTTCTGAATCTCCGTTGTCCATACTGTGGTCATTGGCTGCATTTCTGTCCTGGGAGAACAGCTTCCCAAGCCAACCATTTTCCACACGTCTGAATTTTATTTCCCAGTGAGCCTTTTCTAGATTTCAGCAACCACCAGAAAACATCCCTAATGCAGCCAAGACATTTGCAGTTCCAAGAATATCACAGTGCAGAGCTGTGCTTTATTCTTTTGTAGCTGGATCAAAACATTAGCATTTCAGACAATTCAGTTCTGAGATTCAGAGACTACTTGCACTTCCAATCTGAACTTCTGCCTTGTTTACATTAGCCTTTCTATTCTGGATTTTACAGGAGAGGGAAAGAAACCAAAGGACCAAGCGACTTGCTGCAGATTACAGAGAAGTAAAACCAGCCATGATCAGAACCTCATTTAGTGCTGCCTGTATTAGCTTAAATTAGATTTGCTCTGTTTTGTTGCACAGTATTGTAAGGGATTTGGCAGAGGATTTGTTTATGTGACAGAGAGCAGAGTTATAAATAACAATGTTTTGTTCCTACAGGTGCTGTTTTACAAATAAAATGACTGCAGGAGAAACAGAGTCTGAAAATAATGGGCCACGTATCTGCTTTCAAAATGTATTAATTTATAACATCAAGGCAAGTCAGGATGCATTTTGAAACACTTCTTATAAGACTTCCAATTCCCCCAGACAACATGCATTGCCCATGTGGAGATGAGTCATTGCTGTCCTGGAAAACCTTGTACAGTGGAGCTGGTGGAAAGCTGTGCTGCCAGTCGTCCCGAAGGGCTTTTTTCCTATGAAGTACCCACCAACTAAGAACAGTGGCCCCTTAGAAAGCTTTCCTAAACTTCACAAGTTTTCCTACTTAGCAAGCAAAATAAGCTCTTTTATCAAGTTCTCCCAAAGACTGAGATCCTCCCTGCAGCTTCTGTCTGCAAAGCCTGATGCACATGTGGGCCTTTTTCCCTAGCGCTTTGCTAGAGGTTTGAGATTTTCTTTGAAATAAATTCTGCACTTTGCTAGCTTCTGTGAGGCAGTACTTTGAGACTGGGAGGGACTGGTCTTCTTGGTGGATGTTTTACTCCTTATTCTAGGTCTCTGAGTATTAGGGACTTGAAAACAGGTGGCAGATTCACACGGATTTATCCAGTCATTTACATCCAGAGAGCAAGAAGTAAACGAACTGTAGAAATCTCTAATAGCTATTTGCTTATTTTGTGCAATAGGCATGACTGCAACAAATAGGCTGAGCCAAACCTAAAGTAGTTAATTGACTCCACTAGTGATCTGTGGTGGAATTTGTATCTTTTGATCAGGAACAGATTTCCCTGGCTGAAAGCAAGTAGAGCAGGAGACAAAGGAGGAAAATGGTCTCTATTAAAACTGTTTGGAGAGTGCTGTCTGAGAGGTCTAGTAATTAGATACACATCTAAGTTGGGGCAGCTGTTTGCCTGGGATTGTTTTTAGCTGTGTGACTTAGCTACTTGGTCGTGTTATATGACAAGATAATGCAGTCACAGAAATGGTTTAATTGCTTTATGTAGGAAACTTCTAGTCAACCATGCCACAGTAATGTCTGAAGGCAAATTGCAGCAAAGCTTGAAAGAATGTTTTGCAAATTACTTAGGATGTCATAAACAACATTTTTCTGGTTTTAATGATACTGAGAAATCATAATTATTCAAGTAAGCCTTTGCCTCTCCGGTGATAACAGACAGGTGATTAAGACACTGTTTGAAAATAATACTGTCTCATATACTACTCAACATGGATAATATGTTTTTCTTTTATCAGGCTACTGTGGAGCTGTTATTGCTCATAATGGGGTTTGTGATATTAGAGTGGAAATTGTACCAGTAATTACTCAGGTCAGAATATCCTGACATGAGAAAATAACATTTCTCAAACCCCAATTAACTGAACTGAATGATGATTCAGAGCTGCTTACAGGTTATTATTGGTGACCTATAGAAATGATAAATGTAGAATTATTTCTAGAACATTTAGGCCAGCAGATACTTAAGCAGTAGAAACATATTTATGATTATTTCCAGTAGAAGCGGTAAAAGGAAGTATTTAAAACAAGGGGTTTTAAACGTAAGGTAGAACTTAGGGGTTTGGAAAACAGCAAAATTCTAAGATAAATCACTTTTTTGGAACAATTTAAAAGCTGAGATTATGCAATTTCACTATTTAAGTAGCTACAGCAAATATAATTCTTCCACATTATACAACACACAGATCAGCCATCATTATGTTATTAAAATCAAAGGATAAATTAGAGATACTTGATTATGCCATGTGTATCTACTTTATTGAACAAGGTGCCTAAGAACATGTATCCCAATACTAAGCATTGCAGAATTGTTGTGGAAACCATTGCAAAATGACATGCACATATAGTTAACTGTCATAAAAAAAAACCCAAGCAAAAACCCTCAACAAAAGCATTAAGTGAAATAATTTTTAATGCAGTCTGGGGAAATGACACAAACTCAATTTCTGAAAGACTGGTTGTGCCCTTATTTGGAAAAGGGCTGGATTTCATAATTCAGTGTATCAATGTAATTAACTAAACTAGGCAGAACAAAATGTGTCCAGGAATTTTATAATTGGGTCTATGCCATCTGCAAAGTAATTCTGGTCCTTGTGAAACTGTCTTCTACACGTTTATGGGCAAGCAAATGGTATATGTACCAGATATTGGTTGCTAGCATGAAGTTTTTGTCAGTGTAATTCCAGATTTGGTTTCATAGAAGTGCACAAACTGATGAAACATTTGAAAGTTATTTGTCTGACCAGTCCTGTTCAGCTGCAAAGCTACAATTCTTTACATACAGGACTGGCCTACTAGCGAGCTTTGACTTCTATTTCTTCACTCTCAAATGTGAGGAGTGAAACCAGCTCAGATTGTACAGGTGATTCCTGAGGTCACTTCATGACTCTTTTATATGCAGGAGGTTACCACAAAGACTAATGATTATCTTGGCAAAAGTCTAATTCTTGAAGCATCTCAGCAAGAACAAAGGTTTCCTATTTTTATAATGGTTGGCACAGAATATCAGGTGCTATAGGAAGGGAGTAGAACATAAGATTCTCATTGCATTAGTAGAACTTCTTTTTCAAGAAAGATCATTAAGACATTATGAATCTGTACCTAAATGGATTTCTAGAAGTAGTGATTCATACATCAGAACAGTCCCTCCAGCACATACATGAGTCTCTATTCCTATATTGAAAACTTCTAAAGTGTAAAAAGATTTTTTTAACAAATCTAATTTATGCTAATATATTGCAGCATTTGAGGAAATCTGTGCAAGATGTAGACTTGTCTACATAAAATAATATATGAAAAGATTTCTGATTGCAGTGTGTTAGGGTCTGTATGAAGTCAAGCAAGTCATTACAACAAAATGCATTTTTCTTGCTGTATTTCTGTCTGACACTGAAAATGTAAATCATGTGATAAAGGAATTTCTGACCCTCAGGCTCAAGTCCTGTTTGTAGAATCCTCAGGCAAGTAATTAAATTTAAAAACTTCTGAGGATCCCTAAGCATAATTTTCCTTTGTTGTATTTTTATGATACTACGTCTAGGAAAGACTGAGCTTGTGTAAAACCATTCCCAATCCTAAGTACATTGGCACCAATTTCAGACTGGATAAAGATGATTTACATAGCAGTTTCACTTGATTGGCATTGAACAGTGGATTGAAGAGTCCTTCTTTACTTGACAGAAATTCCTGCTTACTTCTGGCAGTTAATGACCTTTTAAGACCATCATTTTACGATCTTTCTAGTTGCAATATACTCTGATCCTAATGGTCTTACTTGGACTTAAGGCTCATTTTTAAAGCCAAGATAGATAGGATCTAAACCTGCTTTTACTATAATGTAATACTGTGTGATACTGCTCTGTGAGATTACTTAGGGAAGTTAAAGTGTGACCACTTTGGTAAGAACTGTGAGGACGTGTGAGAGTAACACCTTTGATGCAGAGAGGTGGAAAAATACTCCAGCTAATGCTGAGTGAAAGCATAGGATCTCAATGGCTTCAAAAAGTACAAATACCCTTAGAAAGATGGATATAAGGAGATTATGCGAAAAAAGCAACACAAATACTAAAAAATCCCCTATGAGGTGACACTTGGTTTTAGTTAAGGGGTTAAACACTCACTTGGAATGTAGGCATCCTTTATTTAGCTCCCTTTTTTGGCCAAGAGGATTCATATTTCCCACTACTCATGAAAGCCCCCCACCTGGCAGAACAGTCTGGTTTGGATTGCATCAACTGTTTGTATTGCTGTTTCCCTTTGCACAAATCAGGACTCTGCTGACAGGACTGGGTCTTGGGTCTCCTTATCCATCTGCTGAGCTTTTGAGACACCACACACAGTCATGAATTACCTCTTCTCTTCATCCTGGTGAAATTTCAGATGTTCTATGAAAGGCTAGGCAGCTTTTTCAGCAAGACTGAGGTGATTCTCCATCCAGAAAATAACAATTAAGGACACGTGGTGTGCAGAGTGGGAAGTATGGGTTAAAGTGTCTCCAGGGCAAAAAGGTGCCAGTGGATCTTCAGCACAGAAAAGGAAATGCAAATCCTACAATGCACTTCTGTCCATTTGCTTCCTAGAAAACATTTTAATATAAAATAATACAGTATGGGGTAGAAAAGTACTGGGAGTAAGCTATGTAGATACAGTAAGAAGTACATGTCAATTAATCTGGATACTCATTATTTTGTAATTATTTTGTCATAGGTGTACACTATTTTTCTGTCTTCCTGTGTGTTTGTTGGTTGGTTTGTTTTTTTAATCTTACAAGGGATGTGGTTCTGCACTGCAAATAATTTAGAATCCAGTTCCTCTTCACTGACCTTGATAATTGCCTCCAGAAAAAAACTCCAAAATGCTTTCTAGTTGAGAGGATGGAAAGAGATTCAATGCATCTTATTAAAAATTTCCCCAGCAATGGGCTGCATGGCCTGGGCACTGTGCACTTGTGACAGGAGGTATCAGGCAGCCCACGCCCAGCAGCCACCTGGGAAGCATGAGGGTGACAGCAGGTCGATGTGGTGTCCTTCCAGATGCCAGTTCCATGTGCACAGCCCATAGAGGTGGAAAGTTGGCTCTCACTCCAATCAAAGGCTGTATCCCAAAGAGATCAGCACAGTCTGCTGTTGGAGAAGGCCAAGGGGATATTCCCTGTGGAGAAGAGTTGATTGAACATGGAGTTCCTGCAATAAGACGCATAGGACTTTTGTCAGCATTATAAAGGCACTGAAGTCCTTACCAGTGGCACTCATAGGATGGTCCACGTTATCTGAACAGCTGAACATTCAGGGTTAATTCCCAACTTCAGCCTCCGAAAATCAGCTGAAGGCAATCATTCTGTGTAGGAGCTAATTGAACCCTGAAGACCCAGATAGGCATAATGAAGCTAGAGAGTGGGGAAATACTAGACCTCTGAGAGAATGAACATGAGTAGGGATAAGTTAAGTGAAGCTGGGGAATGAGGGAGGAATTATCTCTTGCATTTTGTTTTATTGCTTATTGAGTATAGATGAAAATGTTGTGAGAGACTTTTACCACCCTGTTCCAGATTTGATTTGACTTGAGAGGCTGTGCAATCCAGCTAAACTTGAACGTTTTGCTTTTATTCTTTCTGCTGTTACCCCAGTTTTATACAAATTTGTTAATGCTTGAAAAGCAAATTGCAGGTCTAGTGGTAACAGCAGCCGAGAGCCTCGCATGTCTGTTTGAAGGACTCTAATGAGGCCAAGGGACTTTTAACTTTGTTTTGAAACCTAGCAGCATGACTGCTCTTGCATAATTCTGCTCTTTACAAGGAGAATTGTACCTCATTTGCACAATCTAAGACAGGTTTGCCCCTGGTCACCATCGCCCTGAGTTCGCTGGTTGAGTACTGCTATGGAACAGCTGCAACCCTGATCTGATTTTTGTCTCCTTTTTAAGTCTTTGGCCAGCTGGTGCTCAGGCTCATTTGGTCACCTGTGTATGAGGCCTTGAAACTTTTTTTTAAGTGGCTTCAGAAGTAACTTATGATATTAAATTCTGCTATTCTTGCAGAACAAATGCATTTTCTTTCTAATACAAATAAGCTTTTATTGATCAGTACTCATACACCAAGTTTGGCAAGCTTTTGCTTTTCATGCCTTGCTTCACAAATTGTGCATCGCATTTTTTTCAGGAATACAAAAGCAAGTTAGGGACATATAATGGTTCTTGAAGCAGAACACAGAAATCATAATTTATAAGGGAACATCAAACATAAGGGAAATGTGAAATTCTACTGCAGGCCTAATTTTATTTACAGTCAAGAAAAACATTAATTTTGGAACAAATAATATACTATACTTGATCCAGAGCTTTTCAAACTCTCTTGATGGAAAGATAGCAAATGGATGATAAAAGAAAACCCAGGAAATCCATATCTTAAAACATCAGGGTTTTTTACTAGCTGGGATTTATTCCATTGTACCCTCTTTCTCTCAATAATTCTTGCTGGTAACAAAACCCCCACTGTCAGTAAGATACTACAATTTAATATGCATCTGAATCAAAGTATCAGTCAGCCAGTGCACATCTGGCTGACAGCCCCGTGGGTCAGATATGAGACTACATGGCTCTCTGCACTCTGCATTTCCTCCACTACAAGCACTCTCTGCCCTTGCTCAGGATGTGTGTCCGAGCCACAACAAGAGGTCAAGGGAAGCAACACTTCCATTCTTGCCAGAAAGCCGTTCTTGGAAAATGCTCCCAGCGTTAACACCAAGAATACAGTTCTTTCCCTCTGGAACCTAGGAGCAGGTGGCTCTCCTCCAGGTGGCCCTCACCCAGGTGATCCTCGTTACATGAAGGAGGGGCTATAAATTAGTGCAGGCTGAGCACGCAGAAGCCTTCTCTGCCTTTGTGGCTGTGCTGTCTTCTGCAGTTTGTGCTGCTGTTGCTGTACTCTGGGGAGCAACGTTGCCTGGAGGGTGGCTATGGAAGCACACCATCCCTGTGGGCTCCTGAGGCTGTGGTACTGCTGCACCTCGACCTGTGATGGTGAGAAAGTGGCTTTGAGTAGAATAGTTTCCTTACTGCTTCTCAGGAGGGGGAAGAATGGCACCTAGAGACAGGCTGGTAGCACATAACTTCCTGACTTATTCATCTTGAAAAGTGGTAAATGGTATGGGAAGTATATAGGCAGGCTTGTTGTTTCTGTCTGGGCATTCCTGCTGTGCCTTGTGGAGTGGGAGCCTAGCTGTGTGGCATAACAAGCTCACCTGTGGACACCCCATTCCAGCCTTGGGTGTTTCTATCCCACCAGTAGATAGGAATTCTGGTTTGTGCATGTAACTCATCTCACTGATGTTGCTGTTGGAAGCACTTGCTTGACCTCCAATGTCTATTTTGGAAAGAGTTGCTATGTTACTGCTCGTGTCTCTCTGCTAGTGGGCACTGGAAGTGTTAAATGGTTTGGTCCCTTGTGCAGCATGATTTTAACTTGCCCATCAAGCTGCTTTTTTTCACCTTTTTTCAGTTCTTCCTAAAAGGAATATGAAATGTGGGTTATGTGGGGGTGGTATACAGCTGTGCTGTGTAGCTTGGCTCTCTGTTCAGTCTCACAGCATGAGAGGATTTTAGCTCTGGGCTATGGCTTTCTGTCCCCAGCTCTCCCCTCTGTCCTTGTCTTTGCTAATGACAACTGCCATGATGAGGTGGAATTCTTTCTGGAATTGCACAATGGATAGGTGCACGCTGGGCTACAATCAAAAAACCTTTAATCATCACCCATAATATACTTCATTTCTTGAGCTCAGATATTCAAGTCTGAATCTCAGTTATCTCATACTTGTCTATAAAAATAAGTAGCTACTGTGGTATTCATTTGGAAAAAGTAATGAAAATACAGCATGTCATATGCTTAAAATACCAAACCTAAAAAGCTGTTACTTCTGTCTGCTTAAAATTCAAAACACTGGAGAAATTAACTCAGTTTGGGGTCTGATTTGTTTTTTTACCAGAATTGGATATAAAGCACCTGCAGAGTTTAGTAACTCCATTTTTTTCCTCATCTTTGAGCTAAAGTCATCTTTAAAAAGACAAATGTGAACTGATTGAAGGGGGAGAAATCATACTGCCTATTTGGTTTTGGAGTAGAAGTTCTTGATTTCTGATTTAAATTGTGTGTATGATTTCTGTAGTCTTTATTGATTTGAATGTTTGCTCTGTTTGAGAGGTAATAATTCCCCTTGATACTAAAGACACTTGCTGCTGCAAAGCTCCTGTAATAAGAGGATTGGTGCTGTTTGTGTTGAATAGACTTTATTAGTTTCCAGACTGTAGGTTTGATCCCTTGAAGAAGAATTTATGAAGTTGAAGTATATCAGCTTCAGTTAGTGCTGCATTCACTCCTGTTCTTAGTGTGTGAGATCATGATTTACTTAGTGAAAACCTAGCAGCATGCACAAGCTTTCAAAATGAATTGCAAATATTCTTATCCTTTCCTCTGTTCAAGGGTGTGGCTTCCTCAGGCTCTGTGTGCATCTTTTGAATGGATGTGTCTTGTTTCTCCATTTTTTCTTTAAATATGTTTGCAATTGCCAAAAATCTCATGTCTGTGTATGGATTTGATGAGAGTCTTTTGTCTGAGTAGACATCCTGAAAGTAATAAAGTCCATTTTCTTGACACTATGCCTTTTTCCCCTAACATTGAATGAAAAATGGATCTTCTTTTAGGCAGGCTATAATTCAGTTATTCCATGTGTTTAAGCAGAGTGTATCTTTAGCAGGATGTAAACTGAAAGTCTGCCCACAAATGAATTAGTACCTTGGTCCTCAGTCACCTAAAGAGTCTACTACAGCTTTTGGGTAGCTTACTGTGAGGTTTTCTATGATGTGTAATCTTACATCACATTAATATTACTCTTATTGAATTATGCTTGAAATATTGCTTACAGAGTCCTCTCTCTGTATTTTTAGGCTATCTTAACTTCTCTGCTTTCACAATGTTTCCTAGTCTGTTATAGAAAGAAAATCAAGGAAGTAGGCTTTTTAGTTCTAATTTTTTTTTTTTAGAAAGTTTATATGAAAAAATTAGTTCCTGAGCATTCTGTCACCAGAATGTTGTTCTGCATCTAAAATAATAATTAATGTACTTTGGTTGACAATTTGCTTGGACTTCTAAGTATAACTACTGACAGAAACAGTGACCTGTATGAAAGCAGTCTGTTTTTTCAATGAAACTTAATGAAAAATTAAGTTTCGTTCTTGGGGACAATTCCCCCTGTATATTGGAGTAAGACTGTTCAGTGCAGCCACATCCACCCTAGTGAGATACAGCCCTGTTACCTTTTCCTTTTGGTATTTCTGCTCCTCCTGCATGGCTCAATTGAGGCAGCAAAGCTGTTCTTGCTCCTTTTAGTAAGGAAGTGTTTAAGCAGTTGGAGAGACTAGGTTGCAGCTACCATCTTTTTTGCTTGTGTGCCCCACTCCTATGGCATTGAGGTGACAGGGAAGAGTTTGTCCTTGCTTTTTGGGGAGGGAAGAACAGGACGTTGGGGCAGCATTATCTCTGGATGCAGTGAGGGTGGCACGTAGAGTAAGTGAAGCATCAAACATTCTCCCCCATCATCTTGAATTGCTTTATTGCTTCCAAATCAGTTTTCCTGGCCCTGAGTTGAGGGTAACTGTTCTTTTCCCTTCCCATCCTCTCATTTTGGCTGTAGTAAGTGTTCAAGCTGTGCTGCAGCTGCTGAGAAGCCTTGATCCAGCCTGACTGGAGCTGCTGTGTTCAGCTCTCCAACCTCTGACAGAAGCAGCTGTGTGCAGCAGGCAAGTGGAAGCCTCTTTGTTCAGCCAAGGTACTGCTGCTGCAGTAGGAACTGGCAGAGATGGGAATGTGTCCTTGGAAATCTCTGCTCTAGGGTGTTGTGAGCTGCTCCTTGAAGAGCTGTAAACAGTGTGTTTTGGGAAAAACAGTCTCTTCTGTGCTTTTAAGATGAAAACATGAAGTCACAAAACTTAGTGTAATCTTGTGTAGCAGGAAAGCTTTTGTTACAGCTTATCTTTATTGAACATCTTTGACTGTTTACCAGTTTGTAATGGGGAATTACAGCTTTGGTAAAGAATATCCCAGAAGTTTGCACAGGGAATGGCTGTGTAGGAGATTACTTGAGTAAATGTTTCTGAGGGTCAGCATCTTTGCTACAGGAGTCCTTTCATTTTTTATTAGGTACAGAATGTAGCAGGTAAGGCTATCTTCTGTCTGGCAGCTCAGCTCTGTGAGTGGTTAATGCCTTGCACAGTAAGGAGACTAACAGGCTTTGGATTTCAGGCAAACTGTCAGCAAATCAGCTCAGGCTTTCTGGCTGTGCAGGCTTGCAGTGCAAACATGATGCAGGTACCCACATGGCTTGTGGAAAAACAAGTCACCACCTGGTTGTGTGGGTGGCACTCCAGTGGATTGTGGAGCCTGGCTGATGCTGTGTGGTGCCACTTGGTGCTGCTTCCAGTATTCTGCACTGGCTCACCAGCCCCAAGGCACTCAGGCTATTGAAGCCAGACTCAGCATTGTGCCTCAACTAAACTGATGGGTCAGTGCAGAAACAGACTGGGGTCTCTGCTGTTCTAGCCAATTATCCCTGCTGGGGACATCAGCTAAGCCATGTCTGTACTGCAGGAAGCTGGTCTGCTGCAGGTATCTGAACTAGGTTTTCTGTTTTCCAAGTTAATTCTTCCAGTATTTAACTGTGCACTAATATTAAGAGCTGATTAATGTAGAATGTGCCAAGTACCTGCAGTCTTAATGCAGATAACTAACAGATGTGAAAAGTGTTTGTTTTTCTACAGCTCCTAATAGCCTTCATCCCTATTTTTCAGAGGCACCAGGCTGGCTTGTAATAGCTGTCTGTTGCCCCTTTTAAGCTGAAGGAGTCTAATTACCGTTGTTGCTCTCTAAGCATATTGATTTTAATGTTCAGTCTAGACCTTCTCATTAAATACAAATGGTGAAGCCAGAGCATTGCAGAGGTTAGGAATTAAGCTGACTTTCTCTCCAGTTTTGAGCATTTCTTATTTCAGGGGACTCAGCAGACATGATTTTAATTTGAAAGTGTTAAGTTACAAGCTTTGCAGGGGACAGATGCACACTGCTTTGATACTAAATGCCTTATTTGCCACCATTTCCTCTTGTATTTCTCAGGCATGTACTTGACAACTAAACAGTAAATTGTTTTAGCAGCACCAGAGATGACTCTCCTATTGGAGTAAACAAAATTTCCCTTGTGCCTGGTGCAATTAGCAGTGTGTAGATACTGTTTTGTGCTCCTCTCAGGTTCTGCACAAATGATGCTATGCTATCCAAGTGCTGAGCTTGAAGTACTTAATGCTGAGGCACTGAATAAAGAAGCTGAGGAGAAATGCATTCATCTTGTTTAGGAATGAACTTAAAGCATCTCAACAGCTGCTCTCATGGATAAAAAGTAGTGTGAGGGATTTTGTTTGTTTGCTTTCAACCATGAAGAGTAGCTTTCGGTAACTTTAGTATAAAGCCAAAAAAGTATAGGCAACTTAGACTTTCCTCCATCGAAGGAATGATGCATGGATCCTGTGTAGTTTAAAACCTGCCCTGCACTTATTACTTCTAGCATTTGACACCCATTTGCTACAGATTTCATCCATCTACCACAAGCTTGACTGCACAGCTTATAGGAAACTGGTCATGTACAGCACGTTTCTTTCACATTTGGAATGGTGTAGTGAAAGTCCCATATTAGCCTTAAGGACCATGCTTTCTACTCCCCTGCCATAAGGCTGCATTTTATGGTAAACTAGAGTGGCAGCTGATGGATGCGTCATCATGACGGGTATACATGATGATAGTCATCTAGGTGGATCTAACAGCATCACTGGCATGTGCTCATACCTCTTGCTGTTGAAATTCTGCTTGTGTATGGTCTGTGTATGTCACCTTCTGCCACTGTGTGGTCAGCAGTGTCTTTTTATCATGGGATGCCCAATCTTTTAGCTGAAGGGTCTCTATCAGCAGGACTTCTATAGTGATTTCCTCCAGTTTAACCATTTACTGTCAGGTGATGTATTTTGAAGTGTTCTTTCAATGTGCCTTGGTCTTTTTCTGTTTAGGACATTAGAATGAACTTTTTCACAGAAAGGGCAATTAAGCATCCTTCCCCATGTGCTTATTCCATAGGTACAAATATTCAACAGAATAAAGAGCTTCAAAGATAACTGTTTGCTTGAAATATGGTGCTGCAGGACAGAGTTCCTTTTGCCCCTGGTCCATCCTTTTTGGCTGCAGTATGTAGCAGAAACCTACGGAAAGGACCAAAGATACTCCTTTTTTTGTGCCTTTGGAAAGTGAATTATTCTGCAGGAAATATTGGTAGTGCTCTGCTCTGATTTTGTTCTTCTCTTAAGTGACCTTTGGGGAACTTCAGCACACGTTGTACAGTCTGATTTCTTTGGTGATTAAGGGATGATCAGTGGTTGGGTCTTTTGTAGTTGAGCATTCAAGGCTTTCTAGGAGTCCTTTAGCAGCCAAAAATGGCATCAGACAAGTCATGCACTCTATGGGTGCTCTCTAGTGCAGCATGTGAAAGGGACAGGGAAGTGTTACTGCTTTGCTCTTAGCAATTTTTTTCCTCTCTTACTGATGCTGCTGACACTCCAGAGACCTGATCTCTTTTCAGCGCTGACATTTGGGTTATTCCATCCTTTAAGGAAATGTTCCATGTAGCTCTCGTTTGCCTGGGAGTTACTGAACATGAAGCTTAAATTTTGCTTGTGTAAAGCTGCAGATGAACAGACAGGCAAGTGGTCAGTCTTGTCCCAAAAAGTTATGTACAGGGAAGGAGTTTTCACTTGAGTGAAAACTTTTCTGAAATTTAGAAAAGGAAAAAAGAAAAAAAAAAGTTGGGCAGATGATGCTGTTCTGGCAGTGTAGACAGCCTAATAATAGGTGGTGTTTGTGCTGTGGCAACCAGGAATAGGCATTTAAATGCAGAGGGGGACCTTGGGAATGCCTTTGAAGGAGAGAGGATTTTTTGCTGACTTCTCTGTTAGTAGTAGCTCTTTTGGCTATTGGACAGGCAGAAAGTTATCTAGCTCAAGCTTTGAGTGAGCTTTGAGCTCAGGCTGTGTGCAGATGAGTGCTTGTGTTTTGGGATGAGGTGATTAC
The DNA here is from genome assembly GCA_013397055.1 of Pachycephala philippinensis. Lineage (NCBI taxonomy): Eukaryota > Metazoa > Chordata > Aves > Passeriformes > Pachycephala > Pachycephala philippinensis. The sequence continues at coordinate 773,856 of VWZT01011600.1, forward strand.
ATTTAACTGAACTCATGAACCTAGCAGTGTGTTGAGCTAGTGACAGAAAATAATATTTCTTTGTGCTTCTTCCCTTTTGTGCATCAAATGGGGAAATAGTACTTTCTTTTTCACAAAGCAGTGGACATGTAAGTTATTAAAGTAGTTTAATGTAATTTATACACAATGGTCTTGAGAAATTTTCTTCTGTACTTGTGTATCTCCTGCTAGTGTAGGAGCTGCTGTAACCCAGCAAGATATTGATGTGTCTAATCCCCCACTCTGCATCTGGCAGCAACCATTAGCTACCACTCGGGAGACAGGTAAAAACGGATGAAAAATCACGATGCAGGTAGTCCAGTACTTCCTTACACAGGAGATAAAAATGCTTTTATTCTCTTGGTGCAAGCTGAATGAATCTCCTAGCAATTCTCAGCCTAGCTAGCATATCTGCAAATATTGCTTCTGCTAATTTGTGAATGTGGTTAACTAGTATTTTTTCCCAGGAAAAAAATCTGTAACTGCTTCTTGCTCTGATCAGATTTCTTGTGTGTCCTCAGAGACCAATTGCTTTGAACTTCTGTCTGCTCTTTTGTGTGGTTTTTTGCCTTAATGTTCCATCCCCCCTTCCCTTCAATTTCTTTATTCTGCTTCTAATGAGGTATTTTTGGAAGTGGACTGCTTCTGATTTTGTGATATTCAGTCTTTTTCTGACCAAATATCTTTAAGTGGATCACAGAGGGGCTTAGGAGTGAAGCATGGATTTTTCTGCTACTCTATTCACACAAAAGAATGTCAGTCTTTGTCGTCCATTAGATGTTACCATAAGGAAAATGACTGGTCCCTTTGTAGTAACCCACTTATTTCTAGCAATACATAATAAATCTTTTGTTTCAGAATCTTTGTAATTACAAATATGCCCATTTCTTATATGAGGATTTTAGTTTGCCAAATACTTAGGAATCTGAAACTTGTGGACACACAAAAATGTTTTTTCTCACAAATGAAGATTATGGCAGAACACTCAATTAATGAAGAATAAAATCAGATATACATATTAATGAAGGAGACCCTGTTCTTACAAAATCTCTAATCAAACATCATTCTGGAGACTTCCGTGGGATTACTCCAAGTAAATGCAGCAAAATAAAGAGCAGGGGGAAAATTACCAAAACCCACATTTTCTTTTGAGCTGAGGTCAAAAATTTCTGCTCTTCATTAGGTAGGGATAAGAAATGTATGGAATGCGTGCTTTGGTTAGTCCAGTAAACTTGAATATTTAATTTGGGTCCAATTGATACATTGGTGCTGAACAAGTACCGTGAGTCCATTGCATAATCCATGTATCATGTTTATAACAGAAGTATATGTGCTAAAGCAATAACAAGATGTTATCACTTGTTTTTCCCAGGTTTTAATTTATGCGTGCTTGGAGTGACCAAACAGATCTGGAAATAAACTTGTGGGTTTTGATGTCCCAGTTTGGCAATAGATTAATACTTAGGGAAGCATGTAACTGTATGTCTCAAGAATTAAGTGAAGTTCTTGGAAAAGAAGTAAAAACATTAGATCTGCATGCATATGTTTATAACTTGACTGCAGGTGTAATGACCCCAAACCTTGGAGTTTCCTCCCCTGGGATTATCTGGACATGTCCCATCTCCCCAGTTCCCTGTTGTCACAGACACTTTGCTCTTGCTCGCAGCCTGTAGCATCCAAGATTTGTATCTCAAAGGTTAAAATACAGTCCTGTAAATTTGACTTAAACAGGGTTTTTAAATCAAGATGGCATGTGATATAATCATGTACAATCTTCATGTATCTTCTCTGGGATCATGTGTCTGATTGATAAAGGTCTCTGGGTTTTGTAAAATGAGTGTGGTTTGTGCTCTGAATTTGTTGTGTTTGGTCCTGGCTCTGTCCTCACAGTTGTTGGTGCTATGAGGCTGTTTGAGAGCGCCTGTATGTCAATTTGAAGGCAGTAACTCTCATGTACTGCTGGGGAAGGAGTAGAGACAGGACACAAGAGCCAGGAAATCTGTTACAGCTACAGTACTGTAGCTTCTGACCTCAGTTTTGTGTCTGTTGTGATTGACATCACTCCCACTATGCGTTTTTGGTGAGCAGTGAGTAAAGGCAGTAATCTAGATATTTAATTGCTCAATCTGTAAAGCAGATGAAACTGCATAATTCGTGTTACAAGTTGTTACTTAAGTGTTGTCACAGATGTCAAGAAAAGTGTTCATATTCTAACACAGAATTAAAAGACCGAGTTCTTGCAGCAGTATCTGAATGAATGGCTCTGTTTGTGAATCTGTTTGTGGTCTGATTTTTGGGTTTTTTCTTTATTATGGTTAGTGAATTTGATTTTCCTAACCATGTTTAGCATTTGGACTTACAGGGCAGCTTATTCATGTTAAATAAAATTTGGGGGACCTGAGTTGGGACTGGAGGAGGAACACTTCTCAAGCGTTCCTTTGTAGACTGGCAGAAGAATTTTTGTTGTTAACTAAAACTTGTTCTGAATTTGTACAGCACTGCTTATATGGAAGCAGACTATGGCATTTTGAGCATGGAATAGAAGAAAAATGCACCCTGCATATTGACTATTGTCAACTATTAATTTCAAAGTTGCTCTTTGAAGAGCAGTGATTTATTTAACGGTAAAACCTTTTTGACCGGGATGAAGTTGTCTGAACAAGTCAAAATGCATGTTTTGTCCTAAATTTGAGGAGAATTCAAATCAACATCTGCATAAATCATGGTCTCTGCAGCTGTGCATGTGGTGTATTTTCATGTTTGTTATAGTAACGTTTTCATATCTTTTGAGATCTGAAGGTGGTGGAAAAGGTGTCTGAATAAACAGGCTTTACTACAGGCTTCATAGCACAGAAATAAGATAGTAAAGAAAGTGATAGATAATTCTTTCTAAGAGTGGACTAATACTCGGCTTTGTAAACCTTAGATATCCTTCTGTTAGCTGCACTTTCTATCACGATGCCAGCGCTCTAAATCGTGGCTAATTTTCCTGCTGCCTCTCCAGCCCCGGTCGGTTCCCGGTGCCGCTCTCGCCCCCCGGCCCGGCCGGTTCCCGGGCGCTGCGGGCGGGGCCGCGCTGCGTTGCCATAGCAGCGCCCGCCGCCGCCGCAGCATCCTCCGCAGCAACTTTCCCCCCGGCTTCAAAGCCAGCCGAGGCGGCCGAGAGGGACGGGACGGGTGGGCGGGGGTCCGTCGCTGGCTGCGGAGCGGCGATCGCTGCCTTGTCCTGCCCCCCGCGCCTGCGGAGCGCCCGCGCCCCGCCTGCGGCTCCCCCGGGGGCAGCGCGGAGCCATTTTGCCGAGCGGGTGGGCGGAGGGTCCCGTCTCCCACTGACACCTTCCCTTCTCCGCTCCCGCTCTCGCCGGCGGCCGACGCGCGCTCCTTCTGCCTGATCCCGACCTCGCGCAGGAATCGCCCAGCATGCCGATCGCCCACTTGCTGGAGCTATGGAAAGGGATAGAGGTGGAGCCCATGGAGACGGAGGTGAGCGGCAGGGGGGCGTGCGGCCGCAGCGGTGCTGCCGGGCCCCCTTTCCCGCCGGGGGAAGCGGCTCGGTGGTGCCCCAGACCCCACGAAATGGGGTGTGATGAGCATCCCTTGGCCGCTCTGCTCGCTGCTGAGGGCGGGGAGCCAGGCGAGGCTCGGGAACCTGTTGCCTCACACGCCGAACGCTTTGGAGCGGCGGCCGCGGAGCCCGGGCCGTGCGGGATGTCCCGTCCTGTCCCGTCCTCCCGCCCGCGCGGCACCGGGCTCGGTCGGAACCGTGCTCGGGGGCTGGGGTGGCTGGAAAGGAAAGAGCGTGCACAACAGATGGAAACCCGCAAAGCGGGCTGAGTCGGACTCGGGCTCACATTTAAAAGTGAAGTATGTGTTCTGTAATTTGAGGCTCGAATAGGTCCGTGGACCTCACTTGGGTTCTGATTACCCATTTGCCCATTACATCGTAGCACAAGACTCTGCTTTCCGGATCGTACTGGAAATCTGATGCTGTCATAATTAGCTGGCTGCTGTGTTGTGTGTGCTCGCCATTTGTCTTGTAGTGTTTTCATCACCTGCAATGTAAGGTTATCGTGTGTCAAGAAAGGCATCATTCAAGTTCAGGAAGTGTTTGGACAGTACTCTCGGTCACATGGTGTGGTTCTTGGGGTTGTCCTGTGCAGGAGTTGGACTCTGTGATCCTTGTGGGTACCTTCCAGCTTGGGTTATTCTATGACTTTATGATTTTTGTACTGTAATGGGACAAGGTATTCATTGTATACTCCAGTCCTGACTATTTCTGGGACTGTTGAGTAGTGCAAAAAACCCAGAGTATTTCAGGTCAATTGTTTGCAGCACAGGATGCACATTTGTAACAAACAGGTGGTAGAAATAGATGAGTGAAACTTGTGAGGTGTGTGGGGGTTTGTGTTTATTTTTTTAACCCCACCATCCCCTTGTTTGATTGAAGTTCTGTAAGAGGGTTTTGGTGAGAGGGGCAGAGATGAGTGTAACTGAGCCACACAAGTTACGGAGAACACAAAACACTTGACTCAAAAGGGGATGCTGAAGGGCAGGAAAGGTTTCATGCAAGGTGTTAGTTTGTACATGTAAACAATACAGCAGAAGTGATAATGTGATAGATTATACCAGCACAGCTCATTCTGGAGTCCCTAGGTTAAAAACAAGCTGTGAGGGGCTTGCAGAGGTTTAAATAATGTAATTCACTTCTGAATACTGTCACTTGTTCCACTTCTTGGGGTGCAAGGCATCTGAGTGCTAATGAACAGGTTACAGCTGGGAAACTGTGTATTATTGCTGATTTTGTTTGAGAAGTCAGCTGACACCTTGTTAAATCTTTCACAATGACATGACTTGTATAACTGTACTTATGGTGAACAGTTTTCTGATGAACATCATAGAAATGGTGCTCCCCTCCCAAGTCTACCTTTCCATTGACTGGCATTCAAAGTGCATAAACATGCCTGGTTTTTTTCTTCCTCCTTCCCTTCTTCCTAAAATCAGTTTCTTTATTGTGTGCCCAGTGTTTTTCTTTCTGGCCCAGACAGAAAGCACTTCAGTCATTGCTTTTTGTGCTGTCAATTTCTGGGAAAATCTCCGCTAGATCATAGGGTAAATCCTGCACTAAAGCCCAGTGTACATTGCCTGGGAAAAAGTCTTTGTGTTGTCACCTCTTTTGCTGGTAGAGGACTACTTATACCTCTCTTTCAGAAGAAATTATGTGGATCTCCTTACCAAGTGTAACTGACCCATTGCAATGACAGTTAATCAGATGTGTGGGTTTGTAGGTTTTGGTGGTGCTTTTTTTTTCATTTCCTGCTTTAAAGAATAGCATAGCTGGGCTACACTGTTCTATCACTTGCTGAGATTTCACTTACAAAAAGTTTAGAGGGTTAAAGAATTGCGGGCATAAACTCATGCAGTTTAGATGAGAACAACAGATAAAGCACCATTTATTGGCTGTATTTATTGCTGTCTCTAAGCACAATAAAGATATGCTATAACTTCAGACCATTTTGGATCGTGCTGTAGATAGAATTACTAAAGTAGTGTTTGCTCAAATCTAGTAAAAGCACATAGAAATTAATTTCATCTCTTGTGGGCTCTTGTCCATGAAGACGTTTTCAAACAGCAGAAACATTTACTCTTTAATGAGCTGAATGCAGCTTAAACACTGGTGGTTGTACTGATTCAAGGGAGCTGTCATGGTCTCTGAATCTGTGTGGGATAAAATGTTTTCATGATTGTCTGCAAGTTGTTCTTTTTCACGGAAGCTTTTCACAGATAGTAGACAAGGAGGGAGACAGTTTAATTCTTTGATGCATATGGACCTCTTTCTCCTTCCCTCCCATAATGCCAAAAAACCTTTTAAAACAGAGGCATTTATGAGTGGCTGTGCATGACTCAGGTGAATGACTTGCAGATATTAAAGACAGCTTTTATAGTAAATCAATTGCTTGATAAGGAAGAGTGCATCGAGGGCATGTTCTATATTATGTTTGTGTAAAGGAAGATTAGAGTGAAATACTGCTGCTTTCACCTGTTGACTCAGGAGGTCATTAACTGTGTTTGACAAGTAAGCAAGAAAATTGGGATATTTGCTGTTCTAGAATTTCTTTGAGAGTAGGCAAAGTTATTGATCCCACTCAAGCTGGATGGATAAGATAGTAAGTTACAACCTTGGGAATATTTTTCCTGAGAAAGGGTTGTGTGATCAAGCTCTATGTAATTTTTCTATCTATTTTCCAAAGGGTTCATCACTTAATGGATTTTAGGTGAGCACAACATTTAAATGGAAGCTGAGTGTTTATAAAATTTGGTCCTATATATACACATATACTCTCTCTTCTCAGCAAGAAATGCTGTTCCATTTCTCTAGTTTTTTTCAGTAATAGTCTTTTGCTCTTTATCCGTTCTATGACGAATTTGGCTTTAACTCTTCATCAGCAATTTCAATAGTTCTTTAATTGTACCTTCTTCTCTTAACATTTTATGTATCTTGAAGAAAGCAGGTCCCCATGGATTCACAGGTTAATTTACCTGTGCGAAGTGTGAAGAATTGAACAAGCCTGCTCTAGTAGTATAAATTGAGAGCAACTTAACTGTCTAAAACTAAATTGACTGTATTTTGTGCTAGGTCTTGGCTTAGAATTCTCTTTCTTGGTAATGTATATTTACAGCATTTTTCCTCTTTTCTCTGTTCACTAGAGTGTGGTGGAAGATGCTGCCCTGGATGAAGAACCTGTAAAAGAGGTAAATCAGCTTATTCATGCATCACACAAATGTTAACAAATTATAATATCACCTTCTATCTTCATGCAACAAAATGTCTCTGGTACATATTTTCCACGTGCTTCTAGCTGTGAAGATGCAAAGCCAACCCATTTTTGGTCTCTTATTACAAGGTCAAGTGAGGAATAAAAAGGTGTGTTCAACTAGAGGTTAGGGAATTTTATTTTACAGATATTGTCTGTGCAGTTTTTCCAAGAAAGAGCACACAACTTCTTGAGCTATATAGTTTTCCTGCAGAGAGCATTTTGTAATGACCTTAAAAAGAATTGCTGTCATATTAACAAGGTTTCTGTATTGTAAATTGTGCATAAGTTAATTCCACATACTATTAAGTTGAAGTCATTACTGCTTGTTCCCTTGGCTGGCTCTTCACCAGAGCAAGACTGAGCTAACCCTTTGCTTCAAGTTAATCTGCTGTTTATATTATTGTAGCATTGTACTGTTGTGCTAATAAAAAAAAACAAAAAACCAAATCCAAACCTACAGGAAAAGGTAAGTCTTGCTTCGAAGTGTTTAAATGTTAAATAAGTGATATGAAGATACAAAGCAGGTAAGATCAAATCATTATTTGCTATTATGATGAGTTGTGGGCAAAGCTTGACACTGGTCCCAGGTATCAGTGCAAGGTGCCGCTGGTTTGTGTAGAGTGAACCAAGGTGTGCTCGATAGATCATCAGCTGTTTGATGATGCCAAAAAGCAAAGCAGACTGAATCCCTTCAGGGCTGGTGGGAGGCTGCAAAGATGCATGTCTAAGTAACCACCTTTTGAAGATCAACTTCCTGATGTCTCTTACTCCTTGAAATATAAAACTTAACCTTTGATGTCTGGTTTTATGTGCAAGGATGTGTTTTTGTTAACTTTTACTCTGTTAAAGGCATAGTTTAACCCTCTAATGATAGGAAGGGGGAAGAAATCTTAGCTTTGATCTCTGAAATGGCTGCAACTTTCAAATGGATATTTTTTCCCTTCCGTTACCATTTCTTAAAAAGAGCAGTAAATTACTCTTTAAAAAGCTTGGGGAAGAAATTAAGTGCAGGTAGCTTGGCTCACCACTTTCTTTGAGGATATGGCTGAAGATAAAATTTCTGGTTTGTGGGTTTTGGGAGGACATTTTTGTGAATATAGCCTTCATTTCCCAAATTAATTTAAACCTAGTTAATATGCATTGGGGATGCTTCTTATAATTTTTAACTTCTAAATTTGGCAGAAAAAATGGCATGTAGTGACTGCTTCTGTAGAAACCTTAATCCTGTGTTCTCAGTTTCCAATGTAAGCATTGCAGTGTGCAATTTAATATCTGTAATGATATTTCTTTCTGTATGTCTACTCCTGCCTCAGCAGGGCAGTTGCAGTGCCTCTGTGACAAGTGGCAGCATGTATTTGTCTGATTGAAAAGGCTGCTGCACTTGTGCTTTATAAAACATGTACGCAGTGACCACTAACAAATTATTGACAGTGAAATACCACTGTCCAATGCAGAAGTACCCCCCCTGCTTTCACTTAACTTTCCATGTGCTTTCAGTACACAGTACTACAGCAAATTACAATAAAAAAATCTGTTTTTTTTTCTCCCTTACTCTGCTGCTGCCATGCTATTTCAGCCCTTTGCTGGCTCAGCCTGTAAGCCTCTTCCATTTCTACGAAGCTTGTGTCCTACTGTAGTGCTATTGTAAGAAAGAACAGTCACTCTGCTCTTCCAGTGACTGATAGCTGTTCTGTGCCCAACCCCAAAGAAAATTTTTTTGAGACATTGAAGTGTGACATAAGGAGTGAATTTAAATCATGTAATGCAATGGTTCGTATCTGCTTAAAGGATGTTCTTGTGAGTAACCTGCCTTAGGCTATGCTGGCCTCCTGCTGCTTCTCCCATGCTGTGTATAGTATGGACAAATGAGGTGGTGGTAAAACGCATTATAAAAACTGCCCTTCTCATTTTTTTTTTCTGAGATCTGTTTTTCCTGTTGATGAATAAAGTCTTTAAATGTCTTGGGGGCATAAATTAGTGGGACTATTGGATACAGCAAGTGTTCTGAGACACATCTTGGTCCTAGAGCACTGTGTCAGCTCTGCTCTAGAATTGTTACCCAGATTACTCAGGGTTGCTATCATGAGGGCTTTTTCCTAGGAGGAGGACATCCCACAGACCCTGTTTGTCCTGCCACAAAAGCAAGCAGATGAGTGGATGGAAATTTCCTTAAGAGGCTTTTATATTCCTGTAGCAGTTCTTGCTTATACTTGTGAGCTGCAGTTTTTCCTTAAGAGGGTCTTTTTGACAAAATGGTCTTTACTTGATAGGGAAGGGTAAGTCTTGACCCCCTGTGTTGGTTAGAGGCCCTGACGTACTTTAGGGTGATGTGTCTTGTGGTCTAGTCTAGGTCAAAATGTTGACATTCTATCTAAACTTCCTTGACGGTGCAGTGAGCAGCAAAATTCTTTGTCACATTTTTCTAAAATAGTGAGTATATGTGCAAAACAGCTTGCAGTACTTTGAAATCACAGCATTCATATCCTGTAACATTGCTTTGAGCTGTTTTACCCTTTCAAGGGAATTTGTATGCTCTAGTTCAAACATTGTATGGCGCTCTCGGGGAAAGTAGAGGAGATGTGCAGTGGAAGTGCTGATACACAAACAGAACTGCATGGCAAAACTGAAAATGGCAGTTACTGTTAACTCCTGTGCAGTTTCCAAAGACATATAACTTCTGCTGATACTTTGTGCTGATCACAGTTCTCTGGGATTGTGGATCAGTTTTTGATCCATCTCACTGTTCACTTACCTGCTTCAATCAGTCCTTCATCTGTTTGTCTGAGATGATGTGGGAGAGACAGGGTCAAAAGTCGTACTTGAAGCCTGCACCTTCATTCTTCAAAATGATGAAGGCTGTCTGGTTGCTTAAGCACAATTTTCCTCTTCGCAAATCTATGGTGACTATGGCAAGTAATCTTCTTGCCATTCATATGCTTGTGAATTCTTTCCAGAGGGATTTGATTCATCACCCTTCTAGGTATTGAGATGAGGCGGACTGGCTTGTGATTTGCTGGCTCTTTCTTCTTGAAGAGAGGAATTACATGCTTTCCAGCACCTCTCAAGAAGCTTTCCCGATTGCCATGAGTCTTCAGAGTACCGCGAGTGGCCACACAATGATACTGGCCAGTTTCCTCAGTGCTCATGGATATATCTCATCAAGTCCCACGTTCTTTTTGCAGGGTATGTCGTGGTTGTTTAAATGCCCCCTAGTCTGACCCTCCTCCACCAAAGCCAAATCCTTCTTTGCCACCTGTTTCAGGGGCTTGGGAGTCCTAAAGGCTCAGAATTACCAGTAAAGACCAAGGCAAAGAAAGCACTGGGTACCTTGGCTTTCTTGTACCCTTTGTTACCACCTCTCCTTCCCCACTCCAGTAGCAGGACCAAATGTATTCCTTTTGCTGCTGCTGGAATTGTAGCAGTCCTTCTTGTTACTCTCTGTCTGTCACCAGCCTCAACTGCAGGTGGGCTTTGGCTTTCCTGACACCATCACTTCATGCTTGATAGTTTTCATGCTCCTCAGGGACACCTCTGTTTCCTCCATTTGTATATACTTCTCTTGCATGTCTGAGGTTTTTCAGATGCTCCTTGTTCATTCATGCAGGCCTTTGGCTGCCTGTGTATGATTTTTTTTTTGTTGGTCAGGGTGGCCAACTCCTGAGCTAGGAGGAGGTGATCCTTGGAAAATTATCCAGCTGTCCTGTACCCCTCTTTCTTCCAGGGTCATCTGTCATGGGATTCATCCAAGCAGGTGCCTGAAGGGAACAAATTCTGCTCTGATGAAATGTATGATTGTGATCTTGACTTTTGCTTTGCTCTTTTGTCTCAGGATCTCGAGTTTCTTCTCATGATAACTGCAAGGAAAACTCCTCTTGAACTTCAGTCTTCACCAGTTCTTTCTTGTTTGTTAGGATCAGGTCCAGCAGAACAACTTCCCTTATTGGCTTGTAGATCACCTGTATCAAGAATTCATCAATGCAGAAATCTCTTGGATTGCTTTTGATTTTCGGAAGACAACAGAGTGGATAAAGTGGATTCTTTGATTATTAGGGTCTGTGCATATAAGGCTTCTTCCTGTTTTCTGAAGAAGGCCTCTGCTTCTTCCTGGGCAGGTTGTCTGTGGTAGGTACCTACCACAGCACTGAGGCACATCTGTGCTACTGTAATGTTGAACCAGCACCAGCAGCCTTTCTTTTGAAGGGGCTGGAATCATACTCAACTACAGAGACAATAGGGAATGTTTCTAGGCTGTTTGTTGTGATTTTCACTAGGATTATGTCAAAACAGCTTAACCAGTGCACACAAACACTAGAGTTGCTGGTATATCTATTTCTCCCACAAAATAAAACCCAGCAGTGAACTTAAGGCAGGTCAGAACATTCTGGTTTGCCATTAAAAGAGTTGCTTTTGTTGCAAAGTTGGAGAGGTGGTTGTTTTTTTCCAGTAATATCTAGTGAACTTTCCTTTGTGTCTCCCACTTCAATTAATTAGAGGTCTCAATACACCTGGTATTGAGTGTTCAAGTCATTATAAAACTAAATGTATGTTGGGGATGATTTTTAATATGAATAATAAATGACTGCATAGTGAAGGAAAATATCTACATCAGTGGCTGAGCTTGTAGGTCACAGGTTAGCATGTGTATTGAGGTCCTTCAAACACAGTAACTTTAGTTTTCTGCTGCTTTGTGAGTTGTGTGTTTTAGTTGTCAGGAATGATCACAGAAAACAAGAAATTTCTTGGTATATATGTTTACACATATACACACACATAAGAAGTCTGTGCCTTATTAAAAAACTTGGGCTGTAGGAGGAGCTTTTCCTTTCAGAGAAAAACAAATAGGAAGCTTATCATCAAATGAGTGGTATGGCACAAAGTGTAGAAAAGTACAATTTTGTAATATGATGTAAAAACTTTCAAGAAGGGAAGCCTGGTTCAGGTTGCTAGATGACAGCAACATGTTTGAATGTACTGGGTTTTTTTCTTCCTCCAAAACACCAAGCAACCAAACCCAGCAACAACCAAACACTCAGAATTAAGGAACCTTGTTTAAGAAAAAGGTTCTAAGTAATGAAAATTTTTTCTGTATCAAGTAATGCTTTATAATCACAGTATGTAAGTAATTGTAAGTTCAAATATTGTGCTACACACCTTTCTAAAAGAAAGATTTGTAGTCACCTATCTGGGATGACTTTTTTCTCTCTATAGAGGTAGATGCTGAGTGAACTCAAATGCAGGCCCTTACTGGAAAATTATGACCTTGCATAGAGTCTTACAAAATCACACTGGTGATGTATTTAAGAAACAAATTATTTCTCCTTTCTACAGTTCGTTAAACATGTGGTGTAGGCAGTGTAAGCTGTTCTGCTTAAAATTTTTCATTTAAAAAAATAATCTCTAGTATTTAGCTCTTATGAAGGATTTGGTGGATAATAACTTTGTAAATTGATTTTTAGAAACTGTTTTAATTCCCAAAATATATTAATCTACAGTGCCTATTGTCTAACACTTTAAAAAAGACTAAATAACTGCAATTTGTTTTGGAATGAAGTTGATCAGGCAACCAACAGAATATTGGTTTCTATTTAACTCCATGAAAAGCAGTGTATAAAAATGTGTGTCCTTGATAAAGATGAAAAGTTTTCTTGTCACTGACTTTGTGTGGCTAAAATGTGAGAGGGGACAGCTGGGGTCATGAAATGAATGAAATGTCTGCTCCTTCTCTTGCACCCCAGAGCCTGTGCTCAGAATCCCAGCGATGAAGGGGACAACAGCTGTGCTACTCTTACTGAAATAGAACTTTGTTACTTCTGATTCTTTGTAAATTGATTTCCTGTAGTCACTGTCCTCATCAACTGAATTAAGACAGACACAGGGGAGATACCAATATAAAAGGAAAGCTTTTTTTTTTACTTTTATTTTTCTTTCCCCTCCCCACTGTATGTTTCATAGAACAAATAGAGGCATAGAAAACTTCAAATTTTTGGCGGTAAGCAGTGTGTAGGAAAACTTATAAACTGAAACACTTCTGATCTTTGAACTTAACCATGTAAGTTTAACATCATATTTATATATGATATCCCATTCACATTACCCTTCAGTTCTAGCTGTTGTTATTGCACAACCTCTTGTTACTTTTTTGAATTACTGCTTTCAGACAGTGTGCTGTTGAGGCTCAGATGCATTAGAGAGAAGATAACAGCACTTTAAAAAAACTTATTCAAAAGTCTGTGAACCCTTTTCAGGATTTTTTGACCCCTCTGGCTTTCTGCAGCCATTGCTAAATGCTGTTATCTGTGGTGAGTGGCAACCTGCATGGAGACTGTTTTCTCTGTGGCCAAAGGGTGACAGATTCTGTTTCTCAGAAATATTAGTCTTTCAGAACCAAAAATGAACTCTGTCTCCATAGCTCCTGAGACCCTAAATGAGAAGGTGATGGATTTTCAGCTGGTACAGAAAGTTGCTGATAGTTATAGTTGGCAGCAGAGCTTCCCCTGAGACAACAGCTGATGCACCTTCCTACTGAAGTGTAACTTTTATGCGTGTTGGCCCTGATCTTCTTGAGCCTTCATTGAATCAGAGCCTTGGTGTGGTGCTGATTTCACCTCTGTTCCTGGAAGCACTGACGCAGTGGGGTGCTGCTACCTGCAGAGTTCAGGGGCGATGCATGGGGGAGTTGGGTTTTGTTGATGTGTTTTCGGTTGTCTGTTGGATTTTTAAGTTTGCAGTGTTTAGTGAAGGAACAAACAGCCAACCAACCAAATGTTTTTTCCTAAGTGGACACTAAAATGACCAACTCTGATTTAATCAGTTAGACAGGCACTGGATGCACAACAAATATTGTGTTTGGAAGCTTTTAAAATGAACTTTGCAGACTGCACTGCAGTGGTCTCCACTGAGCAAATGTCATGCTGAACAGGGGAAAAAAATTCTGACAGTATTTGCAAGATGTAAAATGCTTCACGGAATTAGGCCCCTTGGTTTTGAACAAGGGTTATTACTTAAGACAAATGGAAGTTCATCTGGGGAAAACCATTCCCTCATGAAAATAATCTTGTACCATAATGGCAGTTGGTGCCCAAGAGCGTGCTGGCTGTGAGTGAATTGTCTCATCAGGAGAGATGAGTCACTTGGCAGTCCCTAGAGTCAAGGATAAGTTGTTTCTGTGATGAGTATGGTGCCTCCTAGAGAGCTGTGTTATTTAAAATGGAAACAAACTACAATTTACACACAGATGGTTACAACTCTAAGGTGAGAAAATCCATTTTTCCTCATTACAATGAAGTCAGAGTCAATTGTTTTACTTTTTTCCCTACTAGATTGCTCTAATTTTTTTGCTCACGCTGTGGTTTGTTCTCTCCTTAGAACATAATGTTTTGTGTTGAAATAAGAGTTCTTTCTTTGAGTCTTCTCTCCTTTCCTGCTTCTTCCAAGGTTTATAAATAACTTCCACCAAAGGAAAAGTAATGTGACAAAGAAGCAAGCTGAGCACTGTTATTTTGGAATAAAGTCTTCCTCTGACTGCTTTCTTCCAAAGATTTGATAGAAAAAATCAGAAGGTAGCTTTAAATCTAAAAAATAAAAAAAAAATTCTCAAATGGGCATGGTTAGACACAGAAGAGTTATGTTGTTACTGGAGATGTCATGTGCTTCATGGTGCAATTTATTTTTTTGAAGACTTGACTAGTTTTCCCTGCTGACTAGAAAGGGAGCTTTTGGTAATAAATTAGTCTGGCTGCATTTTGAACGAATTAATTACACTTACAGAAGTTCTGTGTTTATAGAATGTGAGATCAGTGCATGGGCATGTTTATTGCACTCAGGGTTTCACAAAGATTATATTGACATTTACGAGTGGCATGTAAAATATTCAGAGCAGCAACAAAAACAACACTGCATAAGTTTTAGAAGTCAAGTTGGAAGGCAAATTGTCTCTTCTTAAGCACTCACGTGCTTAAAACTGCCAGATGCTTCGTCTCACTCAGCCAGTTATTTCTGAGAGGTGGCCAGAAAAGTCCTGTTGTGTATCGCCTCTGTGGAAGAGGTTTGCTTCAACACCAGGAAAGTGTGGGGCTGAATGTAAAGACCTGATGCCTAGGGTTGCAGGTGGGTGTTTTTACAATACTGTGTCTGTGAAGTTAACTGCAAGTTCCCAGTTGTGCAAAACTTTGATCCAGCATCTATGTAGAATTCCTGGTATATCTAAGTTTCTTGAAGTGTAGGTATCATGATCAAATGACCCCTTTGTAATTGTACAAGGTAGAAACCTGAGGTCTTCTAAACATTTCAATTTTGGATGTGAGGAGCTTAGTAAATGACAAATTTTGCCCCTGCTGAGACCTATGTCATCAAAAGTGGATGTGGATTTCCTGATTGCGATTTTCGTCTTTATTTTGTATGTGCTTTCTCCCCTTTTTAATTGTGTCAGGTCAGTAATTAGAGTGGCTACTAGGTTTGTTTAATCTGGTCTAGAATTATTCTTTCTGTTAATAAATGTCAAACTAAAGAAAAAGAGAGGGAAAGCATATGGGTACTAACTGGCATTCACATATATGATGGATGATTGAAGTACAGTCTATCCCTTCCATGAGTGTCTTTTGTTATTTGGGGTGGTCTGGGTTTTAAGTGTGCAGATTAGGCATATTTATTCATATTTAGCACTTGAACAAGAAGTCTGATCCTTTTGTACACTAGCAACCACCGTTCTCACCTCCAGTAATCAGTAACTGAGGGGTCCTCAGTATTTACTAATCTAAAACTTTATCTTTTCAGTCCAATTCTCAATTTTCAACTGTGGTGAAAAGGTAATACTAATACATACTTAGCAATACCTCTTATGGAAGCAAACATTGCAAACAGAACAATGAGCAGCATGGTACTGTTAAGGCTGATATACTCTTGTACATGAGACCTGTTATTTGAGTGGATTACTTTGTGGTTTGTGCTATTAATCATGCATGTTTAGTTGGTATAATCTCCTGCATTTTCCTATGACAAGTTTTCTATTATGACGAGCAGTCTTGAGAGACTTTTTGTACAGTATATATTAAAGCAGCTTTTAACATGATTTGCTTTATTTCTTTTTTAAGAAAGCTAAGGGTTGTGAGTCACTCTTCCTACAAAGGAAGCTGTTACAACAGAATTAAACTGCATAAGTAATGTTATGGTTATGTCAGTGAGCCTCCTCTGATTGTCTGTCATATGAAAACTGTTTCTGAAATCCTGCTTGAAATGCTGCAGCAGTGATCTTGAAGGATGCTCTGAGCACACAGCTGGATAGGGAGGGCATGGTGAGGGGTGTGTATTATATTTATTTATTTATGATTTAGGTTAAAAAAGTCTTTGAAATGCTTGGGCCCTTTGTCTCTTTTCAGGTCATTTTGGGAGGCTCCTTAGAAGGGGGAGAGTAGCAGTAGAAGGAAGGCTAAGTTCTGTTCCGAAAATCAAAGCTAGAGCAAGGTGATACTTGGTGATTCCTGGCTTCCTAACTGCAGTATTCCTGACTGCACCTGACACAATGGGCCTTTGCGGTGAGGTCTGTTTAGAGCCTCTGCTGCAGCAGCACTGCAGAGAAGCTGTTTGCAGAGGTGGAGATGATGGGCTGTCTCTAGAGGGAAGTTCTCCTAGGGCAGCATCCTTTGGGCTGTCCTGCTTGTCAGAAGGAGCCTTGGTTCCTGTGGGTGCCAAGCAAGGTCAGGGCCCTATCCCAGCAGGGCCGTGTGCCAGGTAGCTGGATTCACACGGGTGTTCTTGGGAGTTCCTTCTCAAACAACTGTCTAGGTTCTCCATGGATGCCTAAAGTGATCTCTTGTACTGCTAGCAGCCAAATACTTGAAGAAAATGACAAATCTGTATGCCGAAGCCTCGTATGTGTAATGCTGTTAACTTTTAGGAGAAAACTGAAGGATTACTTACTTATTTGAAATTTGCTAGGGGTGACGTTAGATTAGATGCACAGGGCACATCTGACCCAAAGAACTGAGTCACAAGATCTGTTGGGGTAGGAGATTTGTGTTGTGTGTCTTGATTTATTTCTATATCTGATTGGTTTATTATCTTGAATTGCCTTGTGTTGGTTTTCCTAGCCTGGTATAAGGTTTTATTACAAATCAGGGAGGGGAAGGTAGCCCTGAAGCTTCAGAGTATGCATCTGATTTCACAGAGATTTCTTCTGGAAATGGTGTATGAGAAGCAATCTTATTGCAGATATTAATATGTTTCTGTGGGTGACAGGCTTGTTGAAAGGGAGATTAACATAGCCCAGAGATCTGAATAGTATTTGTCAGTTTGCAGTGTGTAGTTTGTTTACTTCTGTAAACAGACAAGATAAGTGATCAAATCCCATAAACATCTGATTTCAGTCTCCAACAAATATTTAGGCAGCAAAGCACAATGCTGAATAAATATGACTTGATATCCAGGCTTGATGCATATCTTGTACAAGATATTCTTGTGGATGAAAAGGTGTAAGAAGGTGATAGCCTTTCCTTAGTTGTTTGATTCAGGCTTGGTTTAGGGTTCCATGAGGAGTTCTAGTGTCTGATAGCTCAGTGTTGGTAGCTATGGTGAGGAGTTCAGCATTGTTCAGATTAATAGTGTGGGAATAGTTGAAGGATTAATCTTTCCTTCTACCTGGTAGGTGTGGCCACCTGAAGCCTCAAGTGCATTAGTGGGACAGGTCTTGAAAGTCAGCACAGCCTCTGCCACAAACATCTCTCTTAGCCACGTGTTTAACACTAGTGCCCTTTAGGACAAGGGATGTTTCTTAATGGTTTCAACTTGACCAAGGAAGGAATTCCAAGCAAGCCTGTGGAAAAACCTAATCTACTGCTGTAATGGGGACCTCTAATCTTGTACCTTTGTTCTGCAGAAGGTATGCCCTCAGCTGTACAACTCTGTGCTGGTTGAAATGGTAACAGTGAGATCCTGACTGTGTGAAGATTATCTGTGTCCCCTTGTCTAACACAGAAAGCTAGCTATCCTGCAGGTCAGAATATTGAGGATAGAGATGGATACACTAATAGCAATGTGGGTGTGTGGGAATTATAGACTACTTTAGATATTTCAGATTGTAAGAGTACGAAGGACAATGACTGCACTTTACTTGTGTTTCCTTGCAGCCAGCCAGTGGTGTGTATATGGGTTTTTTTTTCATGTGCTACTGCTCTCCTTCTTTTCAAGGGCATGATAGGGGCTGATTTATGGCACATCTTATGGATGTTCTGTGGATGCTTTTAAACTAAATGTCAGTTACACATTTTTCTGTGGTCTTGTGGAACCTGAGAGCTCTCTTCTGTGTTTGCAATTACTTTAGCTCCCAGCTGTCAGCAGTGGGAGTGGGCAACCTGTGGACAACAGGATAATGCACATAGGTGTGTAACAGTTTTTATTATAGCATCAGGACTATTTTGTGCAAGTTTGATCTCTTTTACTAGTAGTTTATCTCAGTAAAGGAGCTTGGGATTCTGCAGTGCGTAATATGTCAAGTAACAGCATGGTAACCACCCAGTACATACAGTGATGACAAAAAAATTGTGCTGATGTCATCATTAGCACTGCTTCTTTGTTCTCGATCTTCCATCCTTTGTTGGAAGAAGACATCTTGCTTTGTAGAAGACGCTGAAGGGGGAGAGCAGCAGATCAGTGTTGCAGTGTCAGTTGGCAGCACAGTGAGGATTAGCAGAGGGCTTGATGTCAGTGCCTTGGCAGTGACTGGTTGTTGCAGCCTCTGGGCTTCAAGGCATGGCAGTGCTCTTCTTCCTCCCCCTTGCTTCCTATCTGAACTACACTGGCCCATGAAGTAAAGAGTATCCCCCTGGATCCCTGCTTCAGTAAGCAATTGTAGAAGTAAGTAGTTAAGTTTTTGTGTTGTTTTGAGTTTGCTCCTGTGATCTAGCTTCCATGATTCATACTCCTGCTTGCCAACTGGAGTTAGCGTAAGGCTTAATTAAATGTGTAAAACATTTTGAACTTGGTGAGTCATTTTCCTGAAATATGCTGCATGTAGTTGGCAGACTTGCCCACCTTTTTGGTTCTCAGAGCCAGCCTTGAATAAATAATTGACTTTGGGCAGGAGGTGAAGTATTTGGTGTGTGTACTGTCAGCCTTGAAGCATCTGTGTAAAAAGAATACTTAATAACTTAAAAATGCTCAAGATGAAGAGATGTATACTTAGTGTGCAAATGAAGAACATGGGTTTTTTTGTTTGCTTTGTGTTTGTTATAAAATTTGAAAACCCCAGAAATTTTGATGTGTAGGTGAGGCTTATACAATCCTATTGATGAAGAAGCTAGGCTGAATCCAGTTCTTGTCCCTGGACCCCTCCAGGCTTCCTGGATTTGAAACAGGAATTGAAAAACTGATCTTCCTTCCAGACAGGTAAGCAGGAGTTCTCATGCACATTAGAAGATCAGCCAGGAGTCTCTAAGTGTTATACCTGGATCCTCATTTTGACTTGTCTAGCTCTTTGGTTTTGCAGTAAACTCATTTGTAAATGTAGCTTTAAGAATATAAATATTTTCAGATGTAACTGGCAAGGAATGAAAAACTTTCTTGAATGTCTGAATTGGGAGAAAAGAGATTTTAAGTTCAGCTTCTGCATGGAATAACTGTTTATCTTTTAACTTGATGATTAACTGTCGTGACTGATTAGATCAGTACAAAATTATCCTTCTTTAGTCTTGTTCTTACAGTTTTTGCCCAGTCCTACTTTTTTTCTTTTTAACTGTTCTTCTAAGTTACTCTATCAGCTTTGGGAGAATTTGACCAAGCTTCTTTCAAAAGCCTGAAATATGCATTTAGTTCCAAATCCTGCTGACTGGCAACATACTGGGGGGACCTGAGTTTTTCATATTTAACTTTTCTAATAGTATAGATGCTAATTAACTGTACACTGGGCTCTGACTGCAGGTGCAGAGTGGTTTGGTAGGGCAACCTCTCTTGCCCATGAAATGCTTTATCTTTAAACCAGAGTTCACTTTCTGGAATATCTAGAGCTATGGACAGTTCTTGCTGCAGGTTTGGAGTGATGACTTCATCAGTTTGCCAGGTTTGGTGCTGTGACTGTGCTGGTTCTTGGAAGGTGGTGTAAGGGCATAGGCACAGCATATTTTCAACTGGCTCTTAGCTCCCACTCACTGTGCTTGGAGTTGAAGGTCTCCTGGCTATTGCAGAGTGGGTTGAAGCAGGCTTAAAAACCAGAAATGCCTTCCATGTTGCTTTTATGCTATTGTGTTTGGGTTTTATGATTGTGTGGGTTTTCTCAGGGGTTGGGAGGGTGTGTGTAGTTTTGGTATTTTGGGTGGAAGGGGGAAGGTTTGGTGGTTTTTTTTTTTAAATAGTCTGTATCTGGTACCTGTTCTCTAAATATTACTACGAGTCTTTGCCTTCAAAGCATTACAACTCTTTCACGGTATTTCTTAGTATCT
Source organism: Pachycephala philippinensis (assembly GCA_013397055.1). Taxonomy (NCBI): domain Eukaryota; kingdom Metazoa; phylum Chordata; class Aves; order Passeriformes; genus Pachycephala; species Pachycephala philippinensis. Next base: position 794,116 of record VWZT01011600.1, read on the forward strand.
TGGTGGTCTTTAAAAGTGCATTGCAAGCGTGAGTTACAGGCAACAAGTGGCCAAAACAACTGTTACCATCTGGTTGGTGACTTAAACAACTGTGACTGTCAGAGAACACTTTGTGAGCCTTCTTTTCCACTGGCGTATGACTCAGTTACAAATGTTGGGTAAAGGTGCTGCTGGCAACTTTTTACTTGCTGTAGATATTAAAGGAGAAAGCTTGTTATCCTATGTCAATCTACAGAGCTTCCTCTTAAATTTGATAATTTGTGCCTGGCATAGCATTCCTTACCCTTGCTGACAGTCTTAGACTTCAGTTGGACTGCTAGAAAGCCAGCTATGCACTTACTATATGTCTCTGACCAGCACGAAAAGCATGCTTGCAGACCAAATGCTTCCAATGTACTTCTGAGGCTGATTTGAGCAGAGAATCTTCCCCTTGAGAAGACATACAGTTTATTAGCTGTACAGCTCGGATGAGGAGAGGCCCTGGGAGAGAAGTGGATCATTAAAATGCTGTTTTGCCTTGCTTGTTCCTCCTGCCTGTTTCTTATTCTTTAACTAATGTGGATGGATGCTGCATGAAGAGTTGGAAGAGCTGCTTTTTATGATATGAAGCAGCTCTTGGTTCCTGGCTGACAGCTGGGGGAAGCATTTAATGGTACAGTAAGTGCTATATGAGGCTGATGCTGACAGCATGAGAAGCAGAATAAGTCTCTAGATGTCTGGAAATAATGGCTTGTGCAATTCTGAACAGGAAATCTAACTTGGATTAGGGTGTTTCTTTCATAGTAATAAAAAGGAGGATGGGGAGCATCTGCAAATCCTTTTCAACAAAGAATACAGGTGCTGGATGCCTTCCCTGTGGTGGTGGCTCAGGGTGATTACAGTCTGAACTTCTGTCTGCAGCTGACAGGGAAATTGGACTTTTTGTTTTTATCACAGGGGATGGAGAAACCCTCTGAGATTTGTGCTTTTGATTTTTTTGCCAGAGTATCTGGAGATGTCTTGGAAAAATTGGGATAGTTCTTCCTGCACTGTTTCTTTTAGCTGCTGTTTCTTTGGCAGTTATACTTATGCATCATGCAATGTCCAGATATACTGCTGATCACTTGAATTTATGGCCACTAACTTGTTCTGTTAAAACTGCCTTTCACCTCCAAAAGGTAAAAGTAAAGGAAATTTAAGATTATGTAGTAGAATACTGATATTTTTTTGTTAGGCTTTTCACAGATGAACAAGATAAATGTTTTCAGAAAATATAATGAAAACTGGAGTTTGATCTGATCTTTTGACTGCATAGTTTAAAGATATGAAATACTGGAAGATTTGCTTACTGGGGTTGGGAGTGTTTTGTACTCAAGTCTTCTTGCTTATGGTCTCATGAATAAGCCCCCCCTTAGCCCTTAAGTTTGTGGTGTAGGGAATTTTTCTGGGCCTGAATAGCAGATTTTTCTGCTGAAGCTCATGTCTGAAGACTGCATGCTGCAGCTTTTTAGGGGAGAGATGGGTGTTCTCTCTATGAAGAAAGCAGACTTGCCTTGGGGCCCAAGTTTGACATGGAGATTTCAAGAAGAATTTTTTTTCCTCCTGCTGGTTGGAAAAGTATTGTCCTTACGAAGTTAGGAAAAAGTAAGGTGTTTGGCATGCTGTTTGTGGGGAGTCAGGTAACTGCTGATCTCTGCACCCAAATCTGTCTGCACATGGTGTCCGGCAAGTTATTGTGACCAAATGATTGATTCAAGACTGAAATGAGCAGCCCAATGGTTTCTTCTTTCTGAAACATTTCTGCTTCATATATGGCAACATAAATACTAGAGTAAATCTGAAAAGTAGAAGCAAAAGAGCTTGCAGTGTGACTTTTCCAATTCTTACAACAAAGCCAATGTGCGAGACCAGGATCAACTTTACTCACTGCCTGAAGACGTGGAATGCGTGTAACTGCTTTCCCAGGCGAGTGTCCTGAGGAGGCCCACTGCCCTCTGCTGCTTTGGTCTGTGTGAATTAGCAGAGATATCGAGTGACTGAAGATGATACCAGCTCTATACAAGGGATTAAATAATTTTCATGGGTTGCTGTAGCACATGAAATTTCACAGGCCTACCAGACATAGTGTTGTGATAGGTAGATGTGACTTTTGTTTAAGCAAAGCAGAGATTTAATTGAGGTTTCTGAATATTACCCTGATGACATGAATTCAGACATACTCAGGTCAATGACTTTTTTAGCATAACGTGATACTTGGAAACATTCATAGGCAAAAGGGCCAAATGGAGCAAAGTGCACCTCTTATCTGTGGTATAGGAAGTATTGCCTCTCCTGTTCTGTGTTTATATTAGTCACAAACATCCTAAGTAACTGGGTTGTGGGTTTGGGGTTTTTATTTTTGCGGGGGTGAGGTGGAAATGACACAGGCTGTGTGCACTTTGTCTTTTATCTGAATACATCATGTTCTTGTAAAGTGCATGCTGAAATAATTTCAGATAACATGATGTACACTGTCCTACCAGTGCTGGTTTGCAGCCAGTTGTGATATTTCTGTGGGACAGAAAGGGTCAGTCTCAGGAGTAGGTATGTGACGACAGCATGAGGTTTAGCTAATGGGTGTGTACCTGTGTGGAGACCCTAACCCATACTACTTAGGATGTATTGTGATACTGTCTTGAGCTAGCTAGGCTGAAGCTGGCAAATAAACTGCAATCATGTCTCCTAAGTGGGGTGTGGACATGACTGCAGTCTGTTGCCATGGGGACAAAGGTAAGTCTCATTTTATAGGACTGTACTGAAAACTGCTGTAGCCTGGGAGTGCATGACCTGTAAGCAAACAGTTATGCAGCAGTCTTGTTCAAGGATGTTGAAGTTGATTGACTTGATCAGCTCTTTAGGCTGTTCCTAGGGAAGCAATGCATACACTGATCAGACATCCCAACAGTATGAATACCGTGGACAGCTTCAGTCAGGCTGGAAAGAGGAGAAGGCACTTGGAACTCTGCTCTCAAAGGTTTTGTGAGTGTTCACAAGTGAGCAGAGAGATTCAAAGCAGTACACTACTGGGTGGAAAAGCAGAACCGGAGTCAACATGTACCTGGCCAGGAGTCAGCGTGTACTATTCAATACAATAAGCAGGCTAGGAAATCTGTGTGCTGTGTCTCTGTCCAAAAAGGCAGAAGGAAGAAAGAAGTCCAAGAAGCAATAGCTGTAGGTCTGTGGAGAAGCAGGCTCTATTTGTTCTGCATCTTGCAGAACAACTTTGACTTACCTTTTTTCTCAGAAATTTCATCTTCCTAAAAACAAGTACAGAAGTCTGTTAGCTGCTTTATTTCCCTGCAGAAACCAGATTGCACTTACTGCAGCTACATGTTGACCTGTTTTTTAACCTTTCTTAGATTTAGTTATGAGACCATCCCAGCTTTGAGAGAACACATCTTAAAGACAAAGCATGTCGTTTCTTAATTTTTGTCTGTGAGAACAATCAAAATTTTTTTGTTTTGTTTTTATTCTTGTTCTTTGACTGCTCTGCAAGTGTGACCCTTAACAGTCTAGAAGGAAAACGCGGCGCTTTGGGAATACGTGTTCCCTGTGTGTGCCTGAACCCGGCCATACTGGGGCAGGACTGACACCTAGTGTGGGCTGGGTAGAACTGAACATTCAGCTCATGGAGCTACTGCAAAGCTCAGTGAAACTTACTTGAAGCTTTAGATGTCACAAAGCTTTTGATAGATAAGTTTTCAGTTTGGACATCTGACAGCTCACTTATCCCCTTGCTCATCTTTCCAGCAGCTAGCAGAGATGCTGCTGCAGTGAACAACCATGGCAGCTGGAAAATGTGGTCCTCTTTTTATCTGACTTCCTTCTCCATCTGGCTGATTTTAGGCCATCAGACACATTTCTGTGTTATGTAAGACAGTTATTCACTGTATTTTCTGCAGATGGAACCTCCTCATTCACGTTACAGTCATACTTTAGACATTGAAAATGGTACTTGTACTGCTGAGACTAATGCAATACTATGCCTTTTAATTAGTGGTAACTCTTGAGTGTCTTACCCTCTTGAAGAAAAGAGAACAGGTCTTGGAAGGTTGAAACAAATCCAAAAAGCAGGGTGAAACTTAACCATGGCAGCTAAATATTTCTATAGTCTTGAATTTAAGCTATTGCAGAGCTTCCAGATAAAATTTTCATATCTATGTTTTAAACTGCTGTGTTGTGTCTTGTATTGCTATACCCTAATAAACTGGATGTGGTGTAAGTCTGTTGCAGATGGTGACTCTGAGTTTTGTCATAGAGAATAACTATCATAGCTGTAATTATTTATTTACAATAAAGCAAGCAAGACTTTATCTTAATAACCTGTAGAGACACACCTCAACCAAGTGTTAAAAGAAACAGGTCTCCCTTTCTTGAGATCCTGCCCCTGAAACATGCCCTAGCTGATAATTATCTTATTTCTGCTACAGAGTCTGAGTCAAATCTGACTTCGGACTGACTTCTTTGGACATGTGTTTCATCTAGGTTGCCTAGTTGTTAGCGGTTGTTTTGAACCTAAATGATTTTAAGAATTGGGGTTTTAGCCACTGTTTTCCCCTGTTCTTGCTTTGAACAGTGAGGAAGGATAATTCTGTTTCTTAAACCATAGCCTGCTATTTCAATGGAAGGTGCAAGGGGGATGCTGGTTGTTTCTTAACCAAGTAAGTAACCACATTTTCAACTCTGATGTTTGGAACACCATCACATCAATGTTTCAGTCTGCAATGACTGTGGTGCAGCACAGGGATCTGGCAGGGAGACTGGCGCTGGGTAGCCTGAGTACAGCTGTACTTTAACTTTGACAGGGTTGGCATGCAACTTGGGGTGCTGTGACTGGCTGACACATATTAGTCCCAGTGTCATAGACCTCAGTTCAGGTCAATGGAAAGCTGACCTGCAATCAGGCATTTTGATATTTGTGTTACATGCATTCATCTTAAATCTTTAAATTTCTTAGTCTCGGCAATTCTATCTTTTAACCCTGCTTGTGGGATCTGTAACACCTTATTTGAAAGAGCAACAGCAGTGCCACAAAGGGTAGCTTGTTAGGAGATTCTGAGCATGTTTGTTTCCATGAGATAGGCCCCGTAGGAAGAAATGCATTAGGAAGGAGGGACTTGCCACCTCATCTTGTGCATGGCTAGCTCTGCCAGCAAGCCACCTCAGCTGCCACTACGCTGCAGCAAGAGCCTGGCTTTGCACTGCAAACTATAACCTATAACCAGCCCAATGAAATTATTTCGGGGTAATGAGGAAACTCGTTAAGCTTGCAGTAACTTCATCCAACAGTAGAGGTCTGTCTTGTTTGGCAAAAGGGTTTTTATCAGTTAAGAATGAATCATTGTATGATAATTTGGGTAGCTTTTCAGTCGTTTTTAGGGTGGAGTTTTCTTTTTGTTTCTTTGAATACCAATTTAAATTTTTTTTAATGATAAGAGCTGACCCGAAAGGGCAATATGCACTCTAAGTGAATCACATTTGCGGTAGCTGGAGACCTCTGGCAATCACTCAGCTGGTGTGAGAAGCTGTAACTGGAAGCTGAAGCCTGTGCCCCTCCCCAGACCCAGTACTGAGAACAGAGATAGAAACCGCTGGCAGATTTTTGGAAGTGTGGAAGTGATTTTTTGGATGCTGGGAAGTGAGCTTGTCCTTCTCTTGTAGTTTGCAAGTCAGAACCGAATTCCTTTCTAGAAAATTGGCTTTAGCCAAACCCCAGTTATTTGGCTTCAGATAGGCACAAGTGGATGAAAGTTCATGACTAATGTTAGACAGGAATTGTTATAGCAGATGAATGTATTTTTTTTCTTCTAATGTTACCTCACAGAACTACAAAGCTTCTGCCAAAATTTGTGTCTTTCAACCCAAATCACCTCTAAGTATTCTCCATATCCAATTACCTGTTACATCTGTGAATGGAGAGATTCTGTGCAGTCTAGAAGTGGTTTCACAAGCTCCTAAAACCACAAGTCTCTAGTGTGGGTTTTCTGTTACTTAACTCAAACCACCTCTAGTTCATCATCTGTCTATTAAGGTATGCAATCTTTTCTTCAGTCCTTTGCTTGTACTGTTCTGGAATGATATTTTCCTTTATGTTGTGGTGCTGTTTTCATTGAGCTATTGGAAGCTTATATTTGATTTTGCTAAAGTTGAATGACTTCAGCCCAAACACCTAATTTGCCATCTATGAGTCAGAACTATGATAATTTCTGCCAATCATCCTGTGAAGCATCCTACAACTTGGCTAAGTACACAACATACAGATGGTCCTCTTGTTCCCTCTGTCCAAACTTAATCCAAATTTGCTGTTAATCAATATAAATTTCAAAATCCTGTTTTCGTATTCCATCTTAATTTTGTATATAAGAATTTGAGAGGCAACTGGTGAACTGCTCTCTTGCATTACAGACCAAATTTGCCAAGTCTTAATGGTAGTTCTTTGGGTACTTGTCCATATAGAAATTTTGAGAGGTAAACACAGTGTAAAATTCTGCATGAATTAGTATTTTCTAACTGAATTTTCATTTAGTGGAAGGTTATTTGCTAAAAATAGTCCTGCATTAGCTAATCCTTAATTAAACAGATCTTTCAGTTGCCTAAATCAAGCTGCAGCTTTTGTTGCTCTTTCTGTGGCTTTTTTGGTTTAACTGAATGTTGCAAATATAACTTTAGAATCATCCCTGTATTGACAGCGTTTTTGCTGCCTTATTGCTTTTAAAATTCTGGATCCTCTGCATCACCTGAAAGATAAAAACTCCTGTCAGAAGCTCTACATTTTCCAAGCATTAACCCCCTAGCACATTGTTTTGAGGTGACTTTATCTAGCAGAGTTTGTTTTACAATAGGTTATGATCAACTGCAGAAATTACTGGAATTACTACAAAGGGTATTATTGTGCTACCTTACATGAGATAAGATAATAAAGCCAGTGGGAAGATGGATTTTTTTTAAATCCATGAGCAAAGAACTTTTGTTATCATTGTGATGTTATATTCTACATTCATGGTTTTGGTACATGTCTTAATAGAAGAATAACAGCGTCTTTAATCAGATGAAAAAGCACTGAAGGTGAAGAGTTTTTGGTTTTTTTCCTCTTTTTTTTTCCTTTTTAAAAAAAAGTCAGTAGTGTAGCTATTTCTAGAAATCTCTTTCAAAATGCTAACAGTATGCAGGGATGGCATTGTTGTCCCAAGTATTGTGCCACTGTGGGAAATGCAGAACACAGACTTTGGGGGATCAATTCTCCTTCTGTTTGTGAAGCATTGGGGGGTGTGCTGTAGGCAGGAGGAGGTGAATAGGCAGTACCAGCAGAGCTATGCCACTGTGCTGATTTTTGTCAGCTGGAACCCTCTCTTCAGTTCCAGCCATTTCACCTTTGAAAAAGCATAGAGAAACATGCTGATTGAGACCAAAGAGTTGGTGGAAAATTATTAGAGCAGTGGAGAGAAATGTATATGAGGAGATGAGAAAAATATCAAACTTCTTTTAAATAAAGGTGAAACAGATAGGAGATGGTTCTTTTGGTTTGTGTGGGGAAGTGAAGGTCAACTAATTTAAGAAATTTCTTAAATTACAACTTTTTTCTTCCTTACATGTATGTCTAAAATGTGCAAGAATGACAAAATTAAAATGCAGGTAGATTCAAATGAATACTAATAAACAAAGAGACTAGAACTAAGTTTGTATTTTATCCTAAAGAAAAGATGTGACATATTTCCAGTTGTGAGCTTTTCTGTTTTTCTCCAAGTTCTCTGGCTTAAGTCATGTATTACTTCTGTTTTTATATCCTTTATAGCTATGAGCAAGGCATAAGAGTCACCAATATAATAAATATTTTTGTAACTCTGAAAGTGTATGCTTTTAGATAATCTATAGACTTAGAATATTTAAAATGTCAAAAAAAAAAAAAAAAAGAAATGTCCAAGAGACACTTGTTAGAGCACTCTAATTATACACTGAGATCTTAGTCTGCGTCTGAGGCAGTCATTTTGGGCAATAGGCTTTCCTGGTTTGCTGTGCTAAGGAATTGCCCTCAATTTGGGCAATTACAGTGATTGTTTTAATAAGAACAGTATATGGTATGAAAGCTTTTCCATTTTCATATCAACTTATATAGTTATTAACTTGTATTTACTCTGTCTATTGGAAAGGTCAGGTGAAGATATGAATCTGTTCAAAATAACTTACTAACATGCCATATTTCCGGTATATATCTAAATTACATATCTACCATAAAGACATGAAAAACCAATAGAAACCTTAGGCAATTTCAGGTTGTAACCACAGATGAATTATCAGTTACTCCTTCTGCAGCAGTCTTGCCTTTTTTTTTCCCCAGTGACTTTGTGTTCATGAAGACATTTTGAATGCTTCCTTTTTTCTTCCCACCTTGCTCTGCCTGTCCCCTTGGGGTGCTGTAAAATGTATGCCTAAACATTAAAACTTGATTAAAACTTGAATCTGGAAGTAGAAGCATGTGCCAAGCACTGTGTTGCCCTAGAATCCTGCTTTGAGTGGATCCATGTACCTGCATCTGCATGTAAGAGGTCAGAACCACCATCCTGGTGGGAAGGTAGTGGTTTGATGTGGTACTTCCGAGTCTATTTTTTTCCAGGTGCTTCTAACACAGCTCTCACTTTGAGTTTTGGAATGACTGTATTTTTATTAAAATTAAGTAAATAAAAAAAAGCTGAATCCTATACCTCAGTGAAAGAAACGGAAATACTCAAAGTCCAACTTAGTTTGCAAATTAGGTTTTCTTTTCCCAGGCAATCCTAGCAGTTGGCTGCCACAAGAAAAGCAGGGGCTCAGAAGTAAAGTATATGATGCTGAAAGTGCAAGTCCAGAAAATTCAGTCCTTGCTCACAAATGTTGTTAGAGAATTTTTTCTCTGTGATCAGAGCTTGAGCATACAGTGTTATGTCTCCTGTAACATATTACTTGTTGGCACATTTTGCTGTTCATCATGATGGCAGTGGTTCATGTTTGTCTGGTGAAAGTGCCAGATTTAACCTTTTTGTTGCTGGAAGGTTAGCTCTGGCTGTAAGACTATAATGGAAACTAACTATCAGGGTTCCCCAAATTGTGATTTAAGTGTCATCTGTAGACAAAAATAAGGCTTTAAATTGCTCTTGAGTTGCTGAATTACAGTTTCCATTGTTGTCGAAGAAACCTCCATCTAGAGAGAGATTATATCATACTGAATAGTGATCTTAAAAAAGGAAAAAAAAAAAATGAAGGTAAGAGTCAAAACAAAACCCCAACAACCTCCCACCAAAAACCTTCTTGTCAAGAGACCATTGTGTCCTTTTCATGTTCCTAGTGCTAAGAGCTGTTCTGCTAACTAGGGTGTGGTACTTAGATGGCAGACATGGTGCATCACAAGCTTGATGAGACAGTAATTGCAGAGCCACCGTGTGTCTGGTACTTCAGAGCTGGATCATCAGGAGAGTAGAGTTCATCAAGGGTACATCTGAGCTTTAAATGCAGCAGAGCTCAGCAATCTGCGTGCAGCCTCCTCTGGAATGTACAGCTGTTCATTTTACTGCCCATGTGGCAACTGGACCTTTGCTATGGACTCCTCATTGTGGGTGAGGACTGAAACTCCGTTGAAAATGTTGGCTGCTTCCTTGATGTTCTTCCTGTATGTGAAAAGATTCAACTTGTTTCTGTTCAGAGGCAATTCTTTAAATGTCAGGGTCCTAAGTGCAAATATTTGCAAGGTTTGTACTTCTCAGAAATTAAATTTCTTTGAAAGTTTGATGGGCATGTAATCTTGTCCATGAGTGACTTCTCCGAGGGTCCTTCTCTGAAATGTTCCGTGACTTACACAGGAGCTTTACAAGGAAGCCCCGATTGCAATTTCAGGGTTGAAAATTTAGAGTGCTGTCAAGACTGAGCTCTCACAGCATGGCTGTTGGTGTTGTGCTGCCTAAATCACACCAGAGCTTCATGAGCTGTGATATGATCACACATTTTGATAAATTTCCTTGATTTGAGCATATTTGAAAGTGTAGACCTTCACTTAGACGAACAAGTCTCTGACAATTCTACTAAAGGGCTCTCTAATGAGAACAGCTTTATTAGAGCACTGGATTAGGTTCCCAATTGTAAGTAATTTCAGTTCTGTACGGTGTTATAAACTTTACCTCATCAGTAGAGGCATTTGATCACTACAGAACATTTAGCAGCATTTATGGAATAAGAACAAATTACTACATTAGAATATAGTGAAAATACTGTCAGAACTTGTAATTTCATTTCTTTGTTTTTACTGATCAACACAGTAGAAACTGAAGAGTAAAATGTGACTGGGAATCACCTTATGATCATCTTCAAACATGTATGGCTTTTGGTAATCAGAGAAGCGTGGTGTTAATGACTTACTTACAGCCTGCAGCCTTTTATTGTCCTGTTGCTCTGTTCATAACTTCCATCCCCTTCTTCTGCCTCCAGCAAGGGGTGTTTCTAGCAGTGGGTATGTGAAGTTACAGGGAGACTCTGAGAAGTGGCCAGAGAGCTGTATGTTTATGGGCATGGGTATTTTCTCTGCTGCGCTCCTTAACCTGGTCACCTATGTTGTCACCCATGTAGAGGTGTGCCCCTCTGTCTTCTTCCAAACTGGAGCACAGGCCTTGACTGTAGTAGAAATAAGGGAGGGTCGTCTCATATTTTAACTAATGTGAGTTTTTTTGTAACCAGTATGCACAGTGTAGAGTGCTAAATAACTTGAACTTGGTTAAAAGCAGATCAAAATCTCAGCAGGGCCATGAATTGTAATGTAACTTTTGAGGATAACCTGATTTTTGTCTGAGGAGGAGGGGGAAAAAAAGAACATGGCTTATTTGACTCTTGGAAAGGTTTGCAAAAGACTAAGCTAAACTTTAATAGCTGCAGTATTGATGTTGCTTAAAAAGGCTTCTGAATAGAAATCAACTTGAAGGTGGCTTGCATTTATAATAAAGATTTAGAGGAAGTACATGGTGCTGTTTTACCCTCATGAAAGTATAATAAAGAAAGGAAAATCTTGATTGAACCTTGATCACAGTGTCCAAATTCACAGCAGAACCTGAATCCCTTAAAAACCTTGGCCATAAACCTCCTTAAGCTTTGTGATATAGTAAGTTTCAGGAAACAAAATATGCCTTTCTTTTCTTAGAAGTTGTTCTTCTTTCCCATTAAGTTACTTCTACATCTAGATATTTCCCAACTGTGATGTAGTCATGTTTCTTTTTTCTATTTTTAATTGCAGAGATCTATTTTGTTTGTTTGTTTCTGGTATAAAGGTGATGTAGTCATTTTTTGATTGAGAGCATCGCAAAGGGTAACTCAAGGATTCTTAGGGCAGCAAGGAGACAAAGAGGGTTCGGTGGAGAAACTAATTCTTTGCTTTTATTGCAGTACTCCTTGTTATTAGTCCCCCAGGAAACTGCCTTTGTGTTGGGGGTGTTTGGGAAGGTGTGAGGGGAGAGAGGTTTGTGTGAGAGGTGTTTTAAAAGCTTGAGCAGGATCTGCCAGGCAATGATGTTCGCTAATTGGAACAAGAGAGGAAAATCATGTGCTGTTGCTGCTGCCTGAAGTGGGCACTTCCAAGCCCAAACTGCCGTGGATTTTGGCAGCAGTTGTTTTCAAAAGGGAGTAGGGTTCTGTTTTCCAAGGTCAGTGCTTTTGACTTGCTCTCATGCATTCAGTGCTATGCAGAGCACAGGCTCTATCTATCCTCTGTGGTCTGTTTCCTTGTTTATCCCTCAGGGTGGCTCTTGAGGAGGTGGAGTTGGTATATCAGGACAGAAGAGGATACAATTACCCCTTCAGGCTTTTGAGGAGTGGGAGGGGAAAGAAAAAAGTTTTTCCATAATCCAAACTTCCTGATCAAATATGCTTAGTTATTTTTAGGTAAGTTTGGGGGGAAAAAGGCCTGAAAACAGGTAATCATATTGGAATCTTTCTTGATCTAAGTTACTAATAATCTGTAAGGGAGCTAGATCAGTCATTTGCTGTGCAGCCCCAGCAAGCTTAAACAGATTTGCATTAGCCAGTTGTCTGGAAAAATCCTTTCAGCATCAAAAAGGAAAAAATACACTTCTCTATGTAATGACTTCAAATAATTGAGGGGGAAGAGCTGACAAAAATGTCAGTTTTGATTTTTGAGTATGCAGAAACTAGCTTGTATTAAACAATTCTCCTGGTATTTTGTAAGTCTCTGAATTTGTAAATCAAAACAGGAGGTAAAATGGAAACCTGTCAGCTACAGGACTAACATTTGGTTAGAATTGCTGATAAAATCACTTATTTTTTCAAAGTGTGCTTCTTACTCCTTTTTACCCAGGAGAGTTAAAACAGAAGGTATTTTATCTTTTCAGATTTGAGTTAGGAAGGAAAGTAGGCAGGCAACTTCAGTAGGTGTAGAAAGGAGTATCTGTAAAATCACCTGCATTTGTATGGAACTCTTTAATATTGGCTTCAGTCAAGAGTAGCTCTGTATTGAAAGAAAAATCGGAGCTATATTTTTCTTTAATAAAAAGTACTGTATATATGCTCTACATGCAGAACTAAATATAGCCACCGGATGCTTTATTCCTTCAGTCTTGCAGAATTTGCTTATGGCCAGCTTCTCTTGGGATGCTAATGCCATCTTTCTAGTATTGATGAGAATTAGCATTAAACAGGTCAGGCCTGCTAAGAACTGTATAGTTCATAAACAAAAATAAATAAACTACAACAGCAACAACAATTTAAAAAAAATTGCGTTCCTTCTATTGGTTAAGTCAGAAAGATGAGGTAAGCATTCATCAATGAATGAAGCATCTTTCATTTAAATTGCCCAAACAAAACCTGTATAGCATGTAACAGTGCACTGACTTGAAAAGGGCAGGTAGCTGTGTCTGGAAGGAAAGGTGTTTATGCACATGGAGTTTGGAGGACTTGTTGATATGTGAAATGTTGCTTTTAGCTGGGAGGATTGTGAATAAGCAGGCACTGTATGTGTTACATCTGTTCATTGTCAGATTTAACAAAAAGCAATTATCTACCATAGTAACCGTGAAAGAATTCAGAATGTATTCTGACATACAGACATAGATAAATACCTAAAAATAATGCTGAAGGTGTGTCTTCAGTCCTCAGTGTTTTTCTTGATTTTAAAGAGACACAGAACAATGCAAACAACAAAACCACAGAAATGCAGAGTTATAAGTGAAAGTCTGCCTTTGACCTTTGCTGCAATACACCTTTTTTTCCAAAACCCGGTTATGTATTAGAAGGCATGGAAGTGTCTTTATGGTACTTGCAGTTTAAATCTGATTGTTTAGCTTGAGTTCAGCTTTAACGAACTAGATGAATGTAGAGTCTGGGATGATTATGTATTATTTCAAAGGAAGGAAGTCTTGAATTTAAGATCTGTTCAAAGTATTTTTGCTTGCTCTTATAGAAGAAAACCTTGCAACTCTCGTGGATGTGAGTGCAGAAATGAAAATACAGCCAAATAATTACAATAGGAAAAATGAAATTCCAAGTCAATGCTACTTGACTCTGGGGAATCTCCTAGACAGAAGTTCAAATCCTAAGAAATTTTGGAGATCCTGATGATCTGGAGTAAGAATTGTTAGTTTTAAAAGCAGTATGTTTCTTGGTAATGCACACCCTGAAACCACAGGATTTTTTAAACTGTATAGCTTGAAGGGCTTCCAGTTTCAAAACCAGAGTTGCCCATTTGTAGCAGAAACTGTTGAGAAAGATACTATGGCTGCAATTTATGTTTCTTCTGCATTCATTCAGGTGGGTTTTATGGTGTGTTCACCATCCCATTTTTACAGGTATCGTGGATTTTCTTCTAACTTACGCAGTAAACAGTGAGATTTTCCTAGGAATTTTTTTTCTAACTTATATCAAAATTGAGCCCAGAGGCTTCAACCATATAACACACCAAAGAATTACCCCTGTCTTGCTTCTTGTGTTCACCAGTTGTCAGTTTTGGAACAATTTCTTGAAATGGGACTTGGAATAATCTTCTCCATGTTGTTTTCATAGATATCCTCATGGTGCAGGATGCTTCTCAGAAAACTACTCTGCAGTTCTTTACTGTCAGTCTGAATACCTGATGGCCAGAATAATCTAAATGCTTTTACCAGCTCTGCTGCTTATCTTCAGCTGTTGGTTTATCACAGTGATTGTCCTGGGTCTGTATCTTTCTCCTGACTGGTATTTTGACACGCCTTGCACTTCTGTTCTGTGGCATTTTCAGTGTGCTGCCTCTTCAGCTGGACTTGGGGTGCATAGTGGCACTAGTTCTCAGAGTTTGGTTCTGCATTTTATTGCAGCTGTCCTTTGCCTGTCGTGTTTGGCCTTCCCTTAAATACAAACCTCTGCAGCTAAGTGTATGTTGAGCTCTCTTAACCTCCTGTTTCCTTGGCTTGCCTCAGACCTTGCCACTTGCTGGAAGTTGAGCACGTGTGCCTTTGTAGGAGTGGAAATTTGCAGTGGAATTTTGCTCGTGGTACTTAAGCTCCTGAAGAATGGGTAGTGAGAGGGCAGAGGAATAAACGAGTCCTTGTGGTAAGAAAATTATGCAAATGGCAGAAAAATGATACAGGTAGAGATGGACTATTAGAGATTTGCAGCTTGTGTGAAATAATATTTATAGCATAAAAACAGGAGATGGAGATTTGGGAGCAACTGATAGTGTTTGGAAGAAATTCCTCTCGTACATTTCTGTGTATTCTTACACATGCTGACTCTTCAAACACTGATCATGGAGGTAGCTTGACCATGGAGTGATTTTTAAACTGGTTAAACAAGCTGCTTCAGCATCGGCTTCATTCTTACACATAGGGATTATCCCATTGGCATAACTAGGAGCGAACAGAGTGTTTGAGATCACCCCACAGCACCGGCTGTTTTAGGACACCAGTGGCCCCAGTGATGTTGCATTACTGGTGTGCTGCTGAGCCCTGTCCTTCCTTCTGAAGCTGAGCTTAGGTTGCAAATTCCCAAAGGGAAGGCAGCGATGCCCATGGTCGCTGGTTCCTATGGTACTGAATCAAACTCAGCATTGGTGTGCTCTATAAATACCTCCATATGTATCTGTATATAACATGTTTGCGTGCAATCTCTGTGGAGTTTTTTTCTAAAAACTATTCAGAGGAAATAAGTCTTCAAATGATTTGAAGAGAACATAAATGACAGGATCTTTCCTGTGCTTGGCTGAATCACATACAATGTGCTTAATTAACAGGTGCACAGTGACAAGCTGCACTCAGCAGGCAGTGCTGGGTCGTGTTCAGGGTTTTGGACATTGAGTTTCTTCTGTAGCACGGGATTTGAAAGGATCAGTGAGATACTGAGAATCTCTGTGCCTCTTTCATCCTCTTGCAAATTCTTGCTCTTGTATAAGCACCTTTTTAACTTTGCAGGATTTGGTTTCTTTGGGAGCAATGCAGACCCTTATACCTGTTCTCTTCCTCCTTGTGCTGACAACACAGCTGAAGGCTTTGAGTGGAGATAGAGTGTCTGTATTATAGCTTCCTTGTTTGAGTCAAAAATGAGATCCAGCCTAGCTCTTGCCTTTTAATCTGTTGCGGGGCTGGGCTGGTGTTTGGTGACGCATTGAGCTAAGCTGACTGCAGCGAGTTAATAGAGAAGGCAAAAGGTGTCAAGCCCCTGCAGAATGGCTCAAGTGCTTGCAATGCCTGACTTGTATCCTGGATGGTGAAATAAGATGATAAAGCTGCCTCACAAGAAATTGCAGAAATTTTTCCTTAAAAAGGTAAAGTCTTCTTTTTTTTGTTTGCTTGCTTTAGTTAGGTTGGTGACAGAGTTTGATAATTGCATTGTTTTTGTGCTGTCAGCCTTGTGATTTCTTTGCACTGAGAAGCCTCAAACTGTTTTCTCAATGTAATGTTATTCTTGGCTTGGGGTTTGGGGTACAATTAATATCCATCCAAACCAGACTTCAGCAGCATGATATAGGGGTTATTTTGATTACTGTACAGTTTACAGGTTCTGTCACCCTGTTGTGTTATGCTGGCTTTTAGCAGTGCTCCTTGACTTAGTGGCACTGTATATTCTGAGTCTGCCAAGCAATTTAGTGTTAAGTTTTTGCAGTGTACAAGACAGAATGCTGCTTGTTGACTGGTTTTCATCTAGAGAAAGACTTGGTATTAGAAGATATACATATATGTTATATGTAGGCTGTATATTTGCACTCTGTTTTCAAATATATTCACAGAAATCACTAGAGATATGGATGCATCTAATAGAAATTTCAGGTAGAACTCTGTTTAAAACTGAGTTTAAACTCAGTTTAAAACTATCCATAGATCATATGTTTCTATAAAGCACTTTACCTAGCTGGGTATTGAATGCCGTGGTAATTAGCTATCCGAAATACCATCCTTTAATTTTAATGTCTGCATTATCTGGATCCTTTGTTGGCAACATATAAGCATTTGTCCCATAGGTTGTGAAAACATTTGGGTTTTTTTTCCCTCCCCCCTCCTTCTCATCTTGGCTACTCATACACAGGGTTTATTAGTGGTTGATTAGAAGTGGAGTCTCTTTATTCTGTAAAGCTTCTCAATTTTCATGCAGGGCATTTACAATTGTAGTCAATGGGAATTTTGTATTTTCACCATGCAGTATAATTTAACATATATGAGATTTCATACTGATAGCTGCACAATATGGTTCTTCAAAATAAAATATTCAGCTTCTTTAAAACTGCTTTAATTAGTATATAAAAGGGCACAAGAGAAGACAGTTGCATTTCAATGCAAGCTGGATCTGGTACATGGTTCACTGATTTTTGGCGCATTCACAGATGCAGATGGTTGGTTGTACCTTTTTCTCTGGAGTAAATTTTCAGTATTTAAATGTTGATATCACCATTGTGCTGTTGAACTATCCTTTCAGGGTTTCTTATGTTGACTGAGAAGAATATTGCTATTTGCTAGTTTATATATGCCTTAATGCTGACATACCTGATCAAATGGTCATAATTCCACTGGGATATATTAATAATGGTGGATTTTTTGTTATATTCTTGAATATAGGACTGGAAGCGCCCAATCAATTAAAGTGCAAGAGAGAAGACTTATGCTGGATTTTATTTTAATGTGGTTGTTAGAAATTTAATTAATTGAGCTACTGGTCTGAAGTGACAAAGTGAAGGTGGGTACAACCAAGGTGGTGATGAGCATAATTTAACATGAAACTAGCAGTAGGTTATCGGTAGTCTCAGGAGTCCCGTAGCAACTTGTTCTGTCAAAAAAATATTTGTATGGTGCCACACAACAGAAATAATGCATCGTTCATCTGTGCTGCTGGTTCCTGGTATTTCTCTGGAGCTGGATGGAGTATTTTAAACAAACTGGTTTTATTTGTGATAATGTGCAAAAGAAAATGGTGGAAAACATCTGTAACCCTTCCAAGAGTCATGTACAGGTTCAGTTTGGAGAGGCCTTTTTCTAGGTGCTAAGAAAGGGAGGCACCACAGAATAAGTGTCCAGATCCTGCCTTACATTGTGAGCATACTTTGCAGTCAAGTGAGTGCGTGAACTTATTATGACTGAGTCAAGTTTCTGTCTGATGCTGTCATTTGAATCACAGGAATCAAGAACCAATGTCATCCTAGATTGCCTGAATATACCACAGCTAGTTAGGATAGAGAATTTTGTTTCCCCTTCCTCTTTAGTGAGGTTGTAGTGTTGTGGTTAAAAAAACAGTAATCTCCAATAGCTGGAAGGTGAATTAGGTGGACTAAGTCTTTGAGTGGTGGCTGGGCAGAACTTACGGATATTTTTTGAGGAGGGTTGCGGTGATAAAAATGGAATTGAGCTGATGATTTCTTTCTTTATTTACTATGGCCACTCTCACTGCAATATGTTTTTGAGGCAAGTTTTGAGAAGGACCCATAGCTCCCTTCTTCCTTTTGTGAATATAACATCTACCTGATGGCTAGCCTACATGAATATTGTTTAGATATTGGTGCAATTAAGTAGCTAAAGGATATGCTTTTAATTTTATGTATGAAAGAATGCCCCAAATTGACAGATCAGACCTAAGCATGGTCCTGTATTTTCTGGGAAAAAAGTATCTACTGAAGAATGACATTGCATTTGATTGTGGTAGTGAACATCTCCAGATGCTTACTCTTCAGTATTACATACTGAAGCAGCAGTCAAACACCTTTTCAGATGTTACTCAGCTTGCTGTTTGTGTAGGCACCAGCAGCTCTCAGACAAGTGAATGATTCTTCTTGAGCAGACAAGGGGTGGTCTCAGAGTTGAGTCTTCAATGGCTGTGTTGAAAACATGACTTTGGCCTGGAGAGTGACTGAAAAAGGACATGTTGTGTTTCAGGCTTCCAGAATCACACAGTAGTTCCTAAAAATTTTTTTTCAGAACCAGAAAAAATGAGTTGCTAAGAAAACATTTAACAACTTCATTGCCTACTGAACCTTGAAAGAACTGTTGTCCTTCCAAAGAAAGTGCAGCTGCTTAACACGTGAGAGTAAATGTAAATTACGTTTCCGTGTAAACTTATCTGTGCTACTCAGTTTCATCTGAAAGCTTTGAAAAAATCATGTAAAGTTAGAGAGGTGTTCTTCCTGTAGTGCTTTAACTAATTTTTGAATTAGTATGCTTTACAAAATTACTATGCGTAGAAAATACAGTATCACATAAACTGTTTGATTTAAGGAATGGATCTGAAAACAGTTGCTTGTAATAAACTATAATTCACTAATTGAGTCAGCATGAAAATAAAAAGCTAGTGAAAAACATTTTGAATAGCATTCTGACAGAGAAAAATAGGTTTTAGGAAAAATGGGTAATTTAGAGTTTCACTGTTTAAGAGCAAGATATAATGTCACTTAATAAGAGAGAAGCACTTTAAGAAAACAAATTAAGACTTCAGCTGATGCATTCTTTTACAGGGATCTGGTGCTGTAAATGCTGATTGCATGATTTATGGAGATGCATATGTTCTTTGTAGCATTAAAAAGGAGGATCTTTAATTTTTTTTCAGCATTGTGAAAAACAATTTGGTAATGACTGCAGTATTGGCAGAATATTGCTCTGTTGTAACTTGTGATAAATGCCTCTGCCTTTTCCCCATTGCCACCAATAGAAGTTTCTGTCCGTAAGGAATATATGACTGAGTCACTGATGCAAAGGACAGCAGAATGAAAAGATACCTAACACCAAGAGAATCTGACAGTGCAGACCTGTTAAATGTCTTTCTGTACATTCTCACATGGGAGAATCATACACGTGGGCAAGGTATTTTGTGCTTTTTGTTTCTGGTATTTGTTCATATTTTGTGTAAAACAATATATTTCATGCATGTCTATAAAATTAGCTGTTTGTCGTATGCCTGCTTATCTGCTGTGTTCTCAAGGACCTAGTCAGCCTGAGTTGAGGGAACTGCTCTATCATGGTGATGTTGCCTGTCCGTTTTGGGTGGGGGGCTTGAACCCTTCATAGTGGAAGGGTTTTTGAAGACTCTCCCTGCTCCTGCACGCACACCACCTGTAATAGTCAGTGTTACAGTTCCTGTCCTCGGTGATGACATTGTTCAGTACAGGGTCAGCTCTCAGGAATGCAGGGAATTCTAGTGGTGTTTAAATGACTCGTATATTACTGTGGGACTATTGCAGGACCGTTGTGTTGAGGTAGTGAAATGTGCCTGATCTGGCAAATAATCTGCTTCTGTCATGACTGGGACAATGTTAGAGAAAAAGGGGGATAGTACTTTCCAAACACGTTGGAGAGCATAGAAGGCATGAGAATTAACCTGGGGAGCTGTTTCAAATGAGTATGTGGGGTTTCTCTTATGCTTTGTTTCCTAAATAACCTACTAATAGGGATGTGTTTAGGCAGTTTCCTATATCTGGTCCAGAGAAGGTACAGGTTGCCTCAGTTGTCAGCTGGAGGCAGCCTCCTTGACTCAGGCTGCAAGGACCTAGGTGTTTGATTCATGAGGGCTTTGATTTGTGTATGAGGTTGGCACATCATGACCACTGTTGATATTGCTTTGTCTTATGAGTACATGCTAATGAATCTTCATTTTACTACTGTTAAGACTAAGATAGCCAAGCAAAATTACTTCAGCTTGGCAGTTGTAGGGATGCTTTTGAAGCCAGATATGGGGATGGATTCCATCTGTCCCACTCAGGTTACAGTGCCTCAGACTGTTAAGCTGCCAAGAGCTGTTGTAGTCTGGGGCAAGCAAGGCTGCTGGGTGGGTTTGAGGATGACTGTTCATCTTGAGTATAAAGACCTGAGGCTGGTCAAGCCAGGCATCTTCCCCCACATGGTAAAGGGAGAACACATTGGAGCTGGGACACCAGATCGGGGGCAGAACTTGGGAAAAGCAGCCTTGTGTTGTGGCTGCAGCTGCTGGAGGAGTTGAGGGATGGGATAGGTTGGAGAGTGCTCCATTTGTTACTTCTGCATATATGAAGCAAACTGCTGCCCTGTGATCCCTATCCTGCATTTTGCAGGAACATCTATCTGTCTCTCTCTGGGACCGTGGTAGAGGCAGGATTGGGCAGCAGGGAAGACTGTTTTGCTGCATACACTGGGCTGTTTATCTAGGCAACTGCATGCCTTGATTATGCCTAGAGTTGCCCCAATGCTGTATTGTCTTCCAGCTGTAAACTGGTGTAAAGGAATAACTGCAATCTTTTGAAAATGCAATATTAACTGTAAGTCCATCAATGTTTTTATGAGGAACCTTGCTGAAAGTTTTGCTCTGTGAAATATGTAATTATTTAAAATAATCTAGTTCCTCGATTCCCAGAACAGGTAATGGATAGGCATGATCACTTGGAGCAAGAGATCGCAGTATTACACAGCAATCGCTGTCAAACTCTTGAAGCATCTGTTTTATGTGGAGAGGAAAGAAGGGACAACTGGACATTAATTCTGGTTGGGCTTTAAAAGGAAAAGCTGTAAGCAGGAGCAGTTTAGTTCTCTTACTCTTGGTGAGACACTCCTGGTAACTTAAAAAGTCTTGCCTACTTTGCTGTCAGAATACAAGTCTTGGACTTGTCTGTGTGGCACTGGCAGGAATTAAGGCTCTATGAGTTTTTTGGTTCATGTGTTTTGCAGCACTGAGTGGCAGAAAATGCAACTTTCTTTTTATTGGTAGTTTATTTTGAAAAGATGCAGGAGAAGCTTTCTGAAGTGTACAAGTCTCCTAAACTTCACAAGACACTACCAGGACAAAGATGCTTTTGAATGTGTAGTTCTTGTAGCTGAAGTACTTGTTCAGTTCTTGGTGTCAACAAAGAATGAAGCAGACTCTTCACAAAAGAAGAGGGAATTTCTATTCAAGTCAAGGCAAAGAGTTTTAAAAGGAAAGAAATAAGATTCTGAGTTTAGCATGGCTGCAGGTGTGTATTATAACGCATATAATATACATACATAGAACTAATATAAAGACAAAGAGTATGCTAATATGGCCTTCAGTCATGTATAAACACTATACATGCTTTTGCATGTTACAGCCAAAAAGTTGTATCCCTATATAAAAGGAATAATAAGATTGGATATAAAAGACTTCTGAATTTAAATAGTTTGATCACTTTCAAAATTACAGTGGGAGCTAATCTTTATACTTCTATTCTGTCCTTCCCTCATGTTACAGGACCTATGCATATCTCTGGCCTTTATACTTGTGTCAGTGTTCCGAAGGAGTGTTTTATCTGAGGGAAGCAAGGAAAGGGTTTTTTTGAGCTAAGCAACATAGGTATTTTTCTTCTCTTCACCTTATTCTCAGAAATAGCTGGACTAGTCAAGCTTGAAAGTTTGCAGAAGAATTGAGCCTGAGGCAATCTTCTGGTGTGGAGAACGTCAGTCTAAATAGACTTGAGTTGGTAGAAATAGAAGCAACTGAAGCATAATTATTTGATAGAGGTGCGTCAGTAAATTCAGGAGGAGGTGGTGCTTATGGAGGTGTTATGGGAGCCACAACACTGAGGGAGAATGCAATTCAGCTCTTGAGCACTGTCTTCACTCTTTCCTCCTCCCCCAAGCTGCGTGTCTTGAGCAATGCCATGCCCAAGTCTGTGAGCACAGCTCAGAAATATCTACTTACATATCACTGATATGCCAGTGAGACAGCTACTGCTGTCCATGGGTTATGTAACTGGATTGCAAATGAAAATCAAGCCCAGTTTGAGAACTTGTATGTGGTGAATGTGCATGCATCTGTGCAACCTGGGTGGAGTTGTGTTGGCATGTCGTTTGCTACACGTGATATAGCAATTATTTCTATAGGGTCTAGAAACAATGGAACAATAGGGGAGCACACAGACAAGAGACTTTTTGTTCTTATACTTGAGGTGGAGGAAAAATAGGTGTCTTTTAGTCTGGCCCACTGCCCCTAATGAGGGGTTTGGATGGAATAGCAGTACTTATGTTCAACAGATTGATAAATAATGTGAAAACCTCCCTGAACTTTTGATATGAATTAAGGAAGTAAAATATTAGCTGTATTTTTCCAAGTCCAAAGGCTCTATGGGGCTGATCCATTGTTCTTAATGATAACTTACTGCAGGCTTCCTTCTTCCCCCTCTTTAAAAAAAACCCAAACAAACAGAGAAAGAAGTGAAATACGCCCCCCCCCTTCCCACATGACAGTAATACAGGAGGACCTGTGGAAATGCCAAAAAATTTCCATCTCTTAGATGTAGCTGTGGACCTCCTATAAAATTGCTTATGTGGAGCCTAATACTCTTTTAACTCTTCAATAAGCTTGTGATCTAGTGTGAGATAGACCTTGGCAGTGCTTTGAGAAATGTAGTGTTTTTGCCAAGGGAAGAGCCTGGAGATGCTAAATGCTACCAGGTGATCTCTGCATTCAGCCTGCCACAACTGCTCTGTGTTCCTCACTTGCAGCATGGCTTGGGCTGTGTTCCGGCCTGTTTCCTGCCTTGCTCTGCTCCACTGGGCATCTCTCCTGGCCAGGACACGCTATTGCCCCCCTGGGAGTGCTGGGAGAGATTCTGGGGAGAGCAGGGCCTCGATGCATGGAGGTGTGGGAGTGCTCTCAGTGGGCAGTGCTTCTGCCTCCCTGGCTGAGGATGAAGGACTTCTCATCTGTCTCCTGAGGCTTATGTTTCACCAATAGGCTTTCATTTTGGTGGGACTGGGAAGGCTGTGGAAAAGAATCTCACTGAGGAATCTGGCTGGGGCTCCAAGATGGGAAGAAGCACTGATGGGCTGAAGAACAGAATGGGGATTTTGACATTAACCTTTGTAAAATTGACGTGAATTTCCTTGCTGTTGCTATCCTAATATGTCTATTAAATATATCTTGTAATTTAACTTGTTTAAAGAATTGGTAGGTAAAGGGAGACTACCTGGAACACCACTGTAAGATTAAATGCAAGAACATCAACAAAAGACAATGATGTGTAATGTCACACAGTTCTATACACTAAACTTTGCCCTACATAGATGTGTATCAGAATAACATCATATGTTCCCCCCAAACTCTCCCTGCACAGCAGTGACATTCTCCCCTGGAGCACAGAACTGTAGCAATATCTTTGAAGACTATTTGCTAGAACTACTGCCTGAGGGCCTGCTGCTGAGTGTGCAGAAAATATATGATTTCTCTTACATGAAGCTTTCTAGTATTGTGCAGATTTTTGCACTATACAGCAATTTCTGGAAATCTGCAGTCAAAAGTTAAAATTTGTGTGGAGATGTATGGTGTATCACAGTGTTCTCTCCTCGTTTTCTTGTACATTTCTCTGTTCTTTATCAGTATGCCTGGCATTGTGCAGTGTCTCTTACAGATCATATGACTAATTCAATGTTAGTTCATTAAAGTTTTCTCTGAAATACCTTTTCCTTTTGGCTGGAGGCAAGCACAGGGGCTTTGAGATCCAGGCTCTTGCCACTGGCATTTGGGAAATACCGCAGGGCTTCAAATGTGTCCCTGTACTCTGTGTGTTGGGGCAAATGCTAGAGCAGTGTAAACCCTTTAAATAACATTTTGAGTTTCAGAAAGAAGCTCCCTGTGTGGTGACTCCTGGCTGCACTCTGCTGCCTGCTGCCCACTCCCAAGGGCACTGACTAGTTAACTTTTATTGCAAAGATATACAAAGATGGATGTGTATTTGTTTTTTAAAGCAAAATCAATACTGTTTTTACTGCTATGAATATGCTTTGAATCTCAAGTAAGAGAAACGTGCAAGAGATGAGGAATTGGAAACCTGAAAAGTGCTACTGCTTCTGTCTGCTCAGCTACCCAGTAGGATGAAATACTTCTGAGTCTGTGGTGGGCTGTAATTGCCTTCTGAAAGGATCTTCCACATACCTGTGTGTAATATCAGATGAAACCACAGATTTAGGAAAGTATTGCATAAGAACTGTTCTTCTCCCCAGTATACTTGATTTTGGTGTGTTAAAAAAATGGGAAAACATGATTTCTTGGTGCACAGGATACGATGCCATTGTCAGGTGCACCTGTACTGTAGTCACTGGGTGTGCCTCTGGAAAACAGCTGACATGCTTTCATATTAAGTTGACTTTCTCCATACCTTTCATTATTTTTTGAAGATTTTTGTGAGTAAATATACAGCTTTCTGTGAAGAGAAGCCTTTTTTGGCTTGTTAATGACTCTTAATTGTGGTTATACACAGGTCAGTTACTGCAGCTTGTTGCAGAAGATTCTGAGACCTTGTTCATAGAAAATGCTGAACAGATATCAGCATAGCTGGTACCTTTTGCGGTGCATTGGGCCTAATTCTGCACCTCTCATAGCCCTTTTAAAATAGCCCTATGCCTTAAAGGGCTGTTCCCCTCTGTAGCTTCCATGGATACCAGGGTCAGAAGTAATAACATTCCCTAGCTTTTAAGCATTGCTCTTCTGTAGTTTGGCTGAGCACTGTGCATGCCCTAACTTCTGATGCACCCCTGAATTCTCCCATTTCTCAGTAGTCCTATGCTGTCCCTTTTCAAAACACTTCACTGAGAATTCGTGAGGACTCATGATGAAGAGGAATTTGAAAGGAGCACGGTGAAGGAGCAGAATTTCACATCAGTGCATGCACAGGCTTGATGTTCAAGAACCTGACTCAGACTGGAGTAATCACCTTATTCCATGGGGCTTCTGTGTTTGCCATGAAAATATGACATAGGAGTGGAACTTGTGTGAAAAGAATAGCTCACAACAGCTTTTCTTGGGACAAAGTCAGTATGAAATAATTGTTGTACTTTGCTGCCATTTATTCTGCATTTTTTTTTCTGTAGCCTGTTATCTGAGCTTAATGTGTATACTGTGTTTATATTGCCTTTCAGAAAAGCGAAATGTATTATGGTTTGGAAACTCTTAGTAGAAAAGTCATGTTCACATGACTGAGAAATCTTACAGCCCTGGAAGAGAAGTCTGAGGCAGAAAGTGATGTTTGTGTGAAAGATATTTGAACTATAGAAACTCCTCTCCAAAGCTGTAACTTTTAAGGAATTCGAGATTTTTTGGTTCAGGGGAGTGCACATTTCTGCATAAGTTCTCACAGCACTGTTCCTAGTGTCGTCATTAGTCAGTTCTTCTTTTCTGCATAGGTAGGATGCTAGATTCTTTGTTTTAACTAGATCTTGTGACAATAAATATCAGTTTCTTGTTCTGAAGATCAGAACACTCCCCCAAATGACTTGATCAGTGGCTTCAAACAGGTACTTTTCCCTGCATGGAAATTTGTCTGTCAGGGAATGCACCTGTAAGTCCTTTGTGCACTGTTGTCATTCAAGTTGTTTACCCTTTGTTAACCTCCAAAGCTCATGGTGTGTTTTAGAGAAGAGAAGGAATTAGCAACTTCAGAAACAATTAATGATAACCTTGTGTGAGCAAGTTGTTTTCTTTTCAGAACCACCATTTCCTTTGCAGGTATCTTCAAGAGCAGTTAGTAATGTGGTTATGTGGTTTTATTTTTTTTGTTTTGTTTTTTAATCCTCTTTAATTTATTGCTCTATTTCTTGGCTGACTTTTTGAGATACATTTTTCAAAGCTTTCGTCTATTATACTTCATATGTTTCTTTATCTTGGTCTTCTTTAGCAAATGTCCTTCAGCTTTAGAAAGCAATAAGCTTCTAATAGAGTTCAGTGAAGTGAACTTTTACATTAATGCCAGGACTGCTTAAATGTTCTCAGTTGTCCTTGAGCCCTTTTACTTGTTCTGCCTCCTCTGATAATTTTATTTTTAACTTTAGGATTACAGTATCTGTGCTAATTCAATGGTGGTTGTAAATGATGAGTTTTGTTACACAAAACCTTCAGAGCCACAATACTCAACTTGTCACTGGCTATGACTTAACAACCCAGATGCTTTCCTGTTCATTTTATTGGCATGCCAGGAAGTCCTTTATCAATTTGATGGTACTCGATACAATGTATGTGACCATTCCAATACCTTATCCCTCTTCTGTTGCACCTGAGAAGACTTTTCAAGCTACAGAACTATGCTGATGGAGGCTTCAACTTTTTCTTTCTATTGTTAATGTTCATGCACTTCTTTAGCGATCTCTTTGATTATACCTAGTTCTGTACATCTGTTAGATATGAACCTGAGTTTGTACCTTGATCTATACTGATATTTACAGGACTTGTTGGGTAAACTGGGGCAGACTGTGGAGGGAGGAAGAGAAGGGACCTCAACTGCTGCATGATATTTAAGCATAATCATTTTGAACACCTGCACTTCAAATTTAAGTATTCATATAACTAGATGTAAGCTAAATAAAGTGTGAAGGAAAACAATGTGAACCTACAGAAATTTAAAAATCAATCCTGCAGGCATTTTTTATCTCTTATATGCAAAATCATTTAAATACTGCTTGTAGTTGTGGTATGGCTGGATGCTTGCACCAAATTGCTAGTCCAGTGCAACTTCTGTTGAAATTTCTAACAGTAACTGTGTCTGGTCATAATAGTTTGCAGCATGCATGAAGGCTCAGGGCCTTAAATACCATTGGTGCCTTTGGACTCACCCAGAAATTTTGAAATGTACAAACAGTAGAGTAATTGCTGGTCTTGCAATAAAGTAAAGTTCACCTTTTTATTGTTTATTTTTTAATAATATTAGTGAAAATCCAAAAGAAAGGCGAGGATCAAGATAGTGGGCTGCAAGTGAGAATATTTCAATGTCATTGCTGGCTTTGTTCTGTTATATTTTGGTTTAATGTTTCTGCATCTTGGGCCACAGCATCCTTAACTTTTAGTTTGTGGTGGTTGTGCTTTTATGAAATGAAACTTATAGACAATACCGTTGTATTGTCTATAAGTTTCTTGTTGTTTTGCAGTGTTCCCCTTGTTCTCAACTTACTTTTTCAGGTATCTTCCCTAGCTAAAATTTGGGAATGCAATGTAAGCAGCATCCTCCAAAATGCATTCAATGTCAGCTCCCCTGAATGTTGTAAGGTTCAGTCTTGCATGTGTTGTGGTTGCTGAAGAGTTACTCTTTTGATGTGCAGCAAACACAGATTTTGTAGTACTCTTGTTTTGCCAAAAGGTTTCTATCTAAGTCCAAGCAACTTTCTCTTGCAATCATTCAGTACTAAAGCCTTCCTATGAAGGTAAAACTTGACTCCTTTTTGCTTAAGACATAGACTATTTTGGGAAACTTGTTTCTCTGACTTTAAGAAGAAACATCACTCCGAGAATGAATCTAAGGCACCCCAAAGTACCAATGTTTTCATTTATTTCTTTTTAAGGAAAAGCTAGTGGCTGAACATGGAGACGTTTGTGTCAACTCTATTGCACCTTCTCCTTGGATTACACCCAAGGGATGCGGTTCTGAAAAATGGAACTCCCTTTTCTGCACCTAAATGAGGCTTTAGCTTCTTTTGTTGCAGAATATTCAAGTTGTTTCTTGTCCTCTGGCATCATCCCTGAATTCTTTGCATTGATTTCCCATTTGTTTTGTCTGTATCCAGGATTCAGCACTGTTGCTAACAGCAGAGCACACACGCTGTGCACCTTCTGCTGCAAGCACAAGTCATCCTTCCTTTTATTAGCTGTTTCAATATTCTGAATGCCATTCAGGCCAAGTTAATTTTTCTTACTCTTTTGCCAGTGTGATCTGCTCTTGCCTTTTTCCTCTAATTAGGGTGGTCTTCCAGTTAATTAATTGCATCCCCTTGAACATGGGTATCAAGTGTCTGCAGCAAGTATAATCCATCTATATTTCTACACAGGCAGCTGCATTTTTTCCTTGCCATTCTGGGACCAGTAGGTATTAGCACTGACGTGTTTCACCTTTTTTTGTAGTTTTCCAGAGTGATGCAGTGTCTTCTTTCAGCAGTCACTGCTGACCTTCAGAAATTATATTTAAAAGGGTGAAACATGCAAGTATTCAGTTTTCAAACTCTCAGGACATAAAAGCAGTAATCTTGGCAGAAATCTCTTCTCGGTGACTTCTGGTGCTACTATATAAAGGAAGGTATGAGTCATGCAATGAAGGTAGGTTCCTGTACATTTCCATGAAGGCATAACTTGGGTTTTTTCTCACCTGTCTTAAGCTTGATGCAGGCTACCAAACTGGGTGAGTCTTAGAGGGAATATAACCATATATACCATATTTTCTAGAGATTAATAAATCTACACTCTAGTTGTGTTAGGTGTAGAGATAACTTAGCTATTTCTTACTAGCAGTTGTGTCAGCTCAGCACTGCGTAATTTAACCTAAGAAGTAAGTTTGAGCTGTATCTTCATTTATAGCTCCCTCACGGGTATTATCTGCATTTAATCTCTAACTGATCTCCTGCACCAAGCAGAGCAATGTTCCATCAAAAACACTAGAAATTATTGACATTCTAGTTTATATGTTACAAATGCAATTTAGTATTTTCTAGCTTTTCTAGCTTTTTAGTACTGCATGCTGTATTTGCAAGACTGTACGAATTTCCAAAAGATACTCTCAGCAGTGAGGAATGATAAGATGTGGCTGTGATGTCAACATTAAATCTCCAGTGATGCTCTGTATGGAAGTTGTGGGTTTGGTCTTTGGCACAAGCTCCCACAGAAGATACCTTAGGAAGACTTGGCAGACTAACAGTCCCTAGAGGGCAAGGCTGGGTTGGATGGTGTGAAAGAAATATAAGATTGTTATTTTACTGGCTCTAATCCAGGATGCACCCTTTCTGAATTGACTTCGTGATGATAGTTAAATAAGATTTGCAGCACAGACCATATATTTTGTTTAGTGTGAATTTTCCTGCCCCTTTTAATAAATTGGGGGTTAATGACAAGTTTCAGCCTTTGACTAAAGTCAGTGCCCCATTACATGTCCCTAAAAGAGAAATAGCTTTCTGGCTAAATGGAAATGGAATTATTTTCCAGAGGAGGTTATTTCCCTTCAGCTCTGCCCACAGGCTGGTGAAAGTTGTGCCATTCCCAAAGCAAGCAGTCAAGCCCCTTTCAAGTAGGCACCAGGTTATGTTCAAAATGATCTCTGAAAAGTCTGTGGGCTGGGGAGCTCCTTAAGATGAAGAGTTGGAAGTTTACAAGTGTGGTTTATACTTTATGGTTGTATTGAAATTAGGGATGTTTACTTAATCTTTAAAACATAAAGGTAAGTAGGCAGTGTTGAAGGAAAAGCAAATCTTAGTATATCTTTAATAGCCATCTAATAAGAGAGTGAGTCTTAAAATGGGTTGGCAATACTTTACTGCATTACAATACTAGAATCCAATAGATGTATAAAGTTATCAAGGAGCTACAATACATGTCTTTAGCTTGAACTGTAGTTAGCTTTTTCTTCTTTTACCATCAAGTTTTATGTTGCAGCTTCTTGCTTTGCTCACAGATATCAGGATTCAGCTATTCCTCAGCTCTGCTTTCGGAGAAGTAAACTAGTAGGAGCCATACTATTATACAACACGATTTTTCCTCCCCACTTTTCTGGCTGCTGTAGTTAAATAACAAAGGAAAAGAGAATGGACTTTATTGCAGCTTTTTACTTTGTTAGAATTTGGACTTGCCTTGACTGTTTTTTCTGTGCTACGTTATTCATTCCCCTCCATTTTGCTGCACTTTCTCACTGCTGAAAAACTGCCAGACAAAAAACCTTACAGACATCTTAATATGTGATTTTTCTAAGTGGCAGTTTTTCTGCTGCTCCATTGCTTGATGTTGTTTGAAATGAGACTCTACGGACCAGGTGGTAGACTTGTATAAAAACCATCTCTATGAAAGTTTTTCTCATCCCAAACTGGTTTAAAATTCTGTTTGATGTTCTCTGCCTTATAGATTTATAAATATATTTGTGAGTCACTCAAGCTACCAAAATGGGAAATGAATCTAGATTTCAAAACAAAGCTCTTGCATGAGGTTACTCATTTGATGGAGCTCTTGGGCATTAGCTGCAAGGTGTTGGTACTGTATTACCGTGGAAGGCTGATGCAGCAAGCAAATAGTTCTGCTTCCTTATGACTGGATGTTGATAGGATCTTTTCCCCTTTTATTCTTCCTTCCCATTCTCCCTTCTTAATATTCATATTGTTTTTCTCCTTCCTCAAGGGTAAAAGAAGCCTTGTTGAAAAAAACCCAAAATAGCCTTCCTAGCTGCTTGCTCAAGTCATAAGCACTCTAAATCTGGAAAACAAAGGTACATTTACACGTCATTAAATGACCAAGGCAACTGCTACAGACTTTGGCATTTCATTAAGCTTTTTAATAAAAAAGAAAATGAATGCATATTTAAGTTTAATCTCAAGGGGATTATTTCTGGAGTCTTTAGCAGAATGTGTTGTTGAGTTCTGAAAATCAAGGAGATTTTGCAACCATGTTTGCCCTTTGTCTTTTGTTGCCACCTCCTCAAAGAACAGCTCCTTAACATGGGAGGGCATCCACTGTATCTCATTTCAGACTCTGGTGGTAGACAAGGTCATCTTGGTATGAGACTAATAACTATTGTAAGCAGACAGGAACTTTACTAGAAATATCTGAAAATAATTTTTGGATGCTTCTTGCTTAGGGAATAGGAGTTTTTGTTTAACAGAAAACACTTGAGGGTACAGGGCTGTGTAGGGTTAAATGAGCTATTCATGGAAGCATTAAAGAAGTACAAATGAATTTGAAGAGCTGTGAAATGCCATGGCCTTGTGTACCCATGTACGTATTCACAAGCAATACTGCGGGTATGTTTATTGCATGCTGAAGATTCAACCTCTAGTACTGACTTGCCTGAATTACCTTGCAGGATGGAATTGTAAACATCTTCATTTATTTGGGAAAGAAATAGCAACTCAAGTATGCTGGGGGGATGATAGGTAGTTATGGAAACAACTTTCCTTCCATAGATGAAGAAAACGTGTAGCAGAGATGGGGGGGACAACAAAAC